>PVLA01009719.1:0-71681 GCA_004027455.1 Hydrochoerus hydrochaeris | reverse complement strand
AAGAATGGAAGTCCCCCCCCCCCTACCACCCTCCCATGCACTCTTGAACAAATGCCCCTTGGTGGGGACAAATATTGAGGAGGAACTCAAGTTACAGGTCCCCTGCAGAAGCCACTACAGAAGGCCCAAACACCCGCTGGGCAATGTCGCAGCAGCTCATGAGGCAGAGTAACAAATACATCAGTACAACGTCATCTCGTACCATTGAAACGGCGAAGACAAATGCCACCACTCCATCATGTCCTAGGACACATCCCAGCCCCCGGGACCAAACTGGAACAGAGCAAAGTTCCGTGTCCTGCGTGTCCAGGCTCAAGGCTCTGCCTTTTGGCATTAAGAGGACACAGGTCGGCAGCGGGACCGGAGGAACACGGCGACTCTTGCTTTTCCCATTCTCCTACTGCACAGTCTCAGGGGCCAGGCTGATATCGTCAGGCTGGACAAAGCCTCCCCACCCCGGCCAGGCGCAGGGACAGCAACCCCCACCCACGCGCCTGCGTGGCCCAGATCTCAGCACACTCCCCTCCTCCTTCCTGCAGCCCATACTTCCCGGGCACCTAAAAGGGGCTGCACTGACCAATTAGCCGGCGCATCACCAAAGTGAGAGCCCTAGAATTTCGCAGGTGTCTCTCTTGGTCACGTTCCCAGTGGTGGGGCAAAATGTCTGACACCCACCACTTAGAGGAGGAGGAGAGGTTTATTTCGGCTTACAGTTCAATCCACAGTTGACTGAGCTCAAGATAGAAAGGGGAAGCAAGAGCGCCCTGCGGAGGAAAGCTGTTCACATCGCCTAAGTCAGAAAGCAGAGCAAAGGGAGGTAGAAGGGGGACAGAGGAACCCTTGCGAGGCAGGGGGACCTGCCTCTTCCCAACAGGCCCCCCTCCTCCAACCAGGCCCCCCTCCTTCAACCGGGCCCCGCCTTCTCCAACCAGGCCCTCCCAACAGGCTCCGCTCCCCCCAACAAGGCCCCGCCTCCTCCAACAAGGCCCCGCCTCCTCCAACAAGGCCCCGCCTCCTCCAACCAGGCTTCGAGTCCTCCAATCAGGTTCCACCTCTTAACAGCACTTTCTGCTCCGGACCCTTTAGTGCATGAATCCATTGATGAGTAAAATCACCTTCTAAAAGCCCACCTGTGAACACATGAGACTTTTGACGGCATTCTAGATCTAAACTGTAACAGTGCCATTGGGGAAAAAGCATCTGACCGCAGGGATCCCTCAGCTTTAAGCATGAGCTGTGTCCTGAATAGGTAGGTGGGTAAGTTACCGCGATAGCCCTGAGTGGCGGGGTGGAGTCTGTTCACCCTCTTGAATTTAGCCTTGTAGGTTAGTTTTCTAATGCTGGGTAACAAACGCCACCCACTTAAAGGCTTGACACAAGAGCCATTTATTACTTCAGTGCCTGTAGGCAGGCGGCTAGGAACAGCTTACTAGAGTCTGCTCGGGTCCCCAGGTTGCAAGCAAGGTTGCATTCTCATCAGAAAGCGCAGACCCTGCTCCACATGTGTGGGTCATTGACAAATTAAGACCCTGCCTTGCAGGATGGCCCTGGGCTCCTGGAAGGCACCCATCATTCCTGCCATATGAACTCCATAGTGGGAAGCTGGCCTCTTCAAGGTCGGGATGAGAGCAGTTCGCTGCTCTGAATCTCTCCCTGGACAAAGCCCTGGCCCCTTTTTCCAAGAGCTCCCCTAATGCCAGGCATGGTGGCACATGCCTGTAATCCTATCACTAGGGAGGCTGAGGCAGGAGGATGATTACAAGTTTGAGAACAGCCTGGACTACAAAGAGCTCCAGGCCAGCCTGAACTGCATAGGGAGACGCTGTCTCAAAAGACCATAAATAACTAAATAAATAAATGAGCTCCCCTAACTAGAGCGAACCAAGGTAAACTTGCTTTTGAGCAGTTCAAAGTCAACCGATGTGGACCCTTAATTCCATCTGCAAAGTCACGTTACCCTTCCTGGTAAGCTTATCATGGAGGTAGAATCCCAGCCCTTCCCTAAGCCTCACTCACACTTGGGGGGTGGGTTGTCATGCAGGACAAGCACAAGACGAGGCCTGAGGGGATTCAGTTCCCCATACCTTGTGACTTGCCTTGGCCAGAAGGATGTGCTGGGAGAGAGCAATTGCATAATTTCCAAGGCTGGGCGTTAAGAGACCTTGTGATATTTCTACCTTGTACGGTTCCCATAGCCATATAAGGAAGCCTGAGCCAGACTATGAAATGCTGAGAGCTTAGGAGACTGGGGGCCAGCCAGGCAACCAGCTCTAAGGCCCCAGACGCAGATTACCCCTAGGCCTTATCTCTGATGTAATGGCCTAAGTGACCTTCATCAAACAGGAAAGAGAAAAGGCCAGCCAGGCCCAGCCAACTGGATGATCAGCAGAGATGATAAATCCCTGTGTTTTAAATGACTGCATTCTGGTACCTCCTGTCACAGGCTTGTTCCCCAGCACACAGTAACTGAGAGGCCTCTCTGGGCAGCTCAATGTATCCCTTGCGGTGATGGACCCAAGGTCAGAGCTGCAGGCGGTCAGAGGTGAAGAGACTTTGTTTCACAGAATAGAGATGATCTCTAAAATAGACTTCAGCGGGGAGTTATAAATCTCCAAAAACCTTCCAGTGAACTGGGATTTAATGAGTCATTGACTCAAAAATGTTGTGAACCATGAAAAATGACCAGTCCACTTCGCCTTGCTGAAGTTGAGAAATGAAGACCCAGTGGGGGGAAAAGGACTTTCACAATATCACCCACTGCCAAAAGACAAGGGACAAACCCCCTGGCACCCACGATCCCCTGGTATCTCATCTTGGGACTCCTCATGAGTCCCTGCGGGCTCCAGTGCCTGGGACAAGGTCAGAGGGCAACTGGTACGCAAGGTCCTGCCCTTCTTTTAGTGCCACCCCTTGCTCTGTCCCTCAGCCCAAGCCTCAGCAAGTGACTTGTCAATCCCCGAAGCATAGGCGTACTAGAGCGCTGAGGCAGTGGCCCACACTACCCTATCTCCTGGAGACGCCCTTCAGCTCTTGGCTCGCAGGCCAAGGCCAGTCCCGCCCTGGCCTCTGCTCCCCTAGGCTCATGTGTCCTGTACATACATGTCTTTTGCAGAGGGCTGAGTAATCCCCCTAAAATATCCACCACCTAATCTCTAGAACCTTCAAATATGATTCAGCATGTACCATGTGAATTACCCTATAGAAAGGAATTCTGCAGGTGCAATTGAGTTAGGAGTATCGCATGGGGGCGGTTATCTGTAACGAACTCAGGGGACCCAGCATCATCTCGAGGTGACCAATGGAAGGCATTGTGGTGGTGCAAGCAGAGATGGAAGCGCTGTACAAAGCAGGAACAGACTCTCCTGGAGCCTCCGGAAGAAGCCAGATAGACAATACGTCAGTTCAGCTCAGTGACGCTGATTTGGGACCTCTGACTTCTACAGTCCTCTCAAGACACTAAATTTGTGACCATTTGTTACAGCAGCAACAGGAAACTCCTACACTGTTCTAGTAGCAGTCACAGGGTGCAGCAGGTCCCTTTCTCCCTGAGTGAGCTCTCCTCCCCCTCCCCGCTTTTCCTCCCCACTCCTCTCCCTCTCCCTCCTCCTCCTTTCCATCCCTCTCCTGGCCCAGGAGCAGCTTTGCTTCCTGATGGTTAACCCAAAGGTGGACATAAGAAGGTTCAGAAATGCTGCTGAATGGGCCGACAAGTGGATTAATGCTTACCCACTTCCTCCCGCCACCTTCTCTCCCAGCCTGCACACACACACACACACACACACACACACACACAGGCATATCTGTACAACTCACCAACTCGCCTCCAGGCAGGCAGCTATGCTCTGACACCAAGCTCACCTCAGTTTGCCAGCTAACAGTTGTTTCTCAGAAGCTGCAAGATTTTAAAGGGTGAAGGCAATCTCTCAAGGTAATACTTGGACAAATCTGCAGAGATGCAAAGCTGAAATCTTGCTGTGGTTAATTTAAAACTGCAAGAGCGGGTGTCACATTGGGCATGGTGCCTCACACCTATAATTCTAGCTCTTGGGAGGCTGAGGCAGGAGGATTGCAATGAGTTTGAGGCCTGGGCTACATAGTGAATTCAAGGCCAGCCTGAACTACATAGTGAGACCCTGTCTTTCCAAACAACAAAAACAAAACAAAATAAAACACCAGAGGTTGCAGTACAAAAATGTAAAAAAAACATTCTCCATTCTCCTTAATAAACAAGCGATGGAAGAAAACAATCTTGGTGCTTACCTATCCATCCCCATCCCTCCTCACCCCATCTCAGTTCCCCCCAGTCACAGAAATTTGGTGAAATCTGTGATCAGTGACACTCATACTGGAAGATGTCCAATTCCTATCACTAAGGGTGCAAAGGGGATTCTAAAACTGTGTGTATAACGTGATTCTATTTGTTTTAAATGCAATGTATTTACGTGTACATATTCACAAAAGATGTGTCTACACAAACGTTGAACCAGGACTAGAAGACTTTCGAAGATGTTAACAAAGGTTTCAGGGAGTTTATGGGCCACATAACCTCCCTGTTTGTTGGTTTGGTTTGTTAGTTTGGTTTGCTGTGCTCTGTTTTTGAGATAGAGCCTCCCCATGAGGACCAGACTGACATCGAATGTACCATGTAGCCCGGGCGAGGTGATCTGCCTACCTCAGTGCTGTTTTTATTTTTCTGACAATGTTTTTTAAAGATTTGTTTTGCAAAGAACAAGACCATTGGCATAACAGAAAATTAAGTTTAAATTATTTCAAAATCAAAGGCACGGAACGGTTTTGGGAAAGGTTCCCGTGGCAGGGCAGCTGGGATCCAGCAGCCCCTCCCCAATCTCCCCTGCGCAATGGCGGAGCCAGAGGAGCTGCAGACCAGAGACGTGGCGAGGGGCCTGAGAACCAGAACTCGTACCCACGAGCACGAACACGAGGACGGTTCTGCCGAGACACCCACGGCTGACCCGCTTGGACCCAGTCTGGGCGCAAGGCGTTCTCAGCCGCCCCGAAGGTGGTAGGCCTGGCCTCCTGGGCGAGGCAGGTGCCTCCCTTCCCGACCACGGCCGGCCGGAGCCAGGACGCCCAGGCTCACCTCGGCCTCCCTGACCTGATTTACCACGCACACCCCTTTCCTGCGGTGGCGTTTTTGTTTTAATTCATCTGAACTGGTTACAAAACCATACTCCCACGAATACATAAATAATGGATAAGGGTGTGTGAGTGGGGGTGATGTCTTAAAGAAATTCCCGCAAGGCCTGGCAAGGCAACAGCGAATGCATTTCTGCTGTATCATATTTAACTGTTTGCAAACTTCCACACGAGGATGCGCAAGACTGCAGAGACTCGGACTCCAATTGCACTTCCCTGTCTGGGCCTAGGGGGGTCAAGAGAAGGGGAGAGAGATCCGCAGCGACTAGGATCCGGTAGGAAGATGGGGAGCAGTGTAAGACCGCACTGCTCCTCACCCGGAACGGCGCAAGCCAGCCCTCCACCCACTGGTCTCGACTCCTGGTCCCCGCCACCAAGCAGGGCCCCTTTAAGAGGCAGCGTACGCCCCCGCCCCGCCAGTGCTCACTTTCCCTAGCAACCGCCCCGGGGGAGGGGGAGGTCCTGGCAACGGCGCGCTGGGCGGGCGGGTCACGTGACGGCCCGCCTCTGGAACGCGAGCGCGCGCCCCGCCGGGGCCTGTGCGCTGCGCGCGTGCGCGAGCGGTGCAGCACCAGCCGCGGGAGCTGGGAGTATTATGGGCTGTGGGTGCCGCTGAGCAAGATGGAGCTGTCTGCAGTGGGCGAGCGGGTCTTCGCGGCCGAATCCATCATCAAGCGGCGGATCCGCAAGGTGAGCTCCGCCCGGGGCTGGTGTCAGGTCCGCGGGACCCCGGGGCGAGGCGGTCCCGCTAGCCCGGCACCCTCGGTCGCCCCCGCGCCGCCGCCTGCGAGCGTCCCGCATCTTCCCCGCCCCCACCCCCTTTTTTCCCCGTTCTGTTTTACAGGGACGCATCGAGTACCTGGTGAAATGGAAGGGGTGGGCGATCAAGTGAGTGTCGCGGGGCGCGGGCCGTGGGGGAGGGGCGGCAGAGGCTCCGGCCGTGGGGAGGGGGTGCGCGTGAGCTCCGGGTTTTTACGTCGGTTTTGTGCACGCGTGGCCCTGCAGGTACAGTACGTGGGAGCCCGAGGAGAACATCCTGGACTCGCGGCTCATCGCCGCCTTCGAGCAGAAGTGAGTTGGGCCAGCTGGCAGGGCGCGGGCGGGAGCCGGGAGCCGGGAGGGCCGCGCGCGGGCCGGGGCCGAGGCCGGGAAGGGGCTTCCCGTAACCGCTGGCGTTTCTCGGCCGCAGGGAGAGAGAGCGTGAGCTGTATGGGCCCAAGAAGAGGGGACCCAAACCCAAAACTTTCCTGCTGAAGGTAACCTGGCGCGGCCCCAGCAGCCCCCTCTCGGGCCCCCAGCCCTGCGCTGCGCGGGGCCTGGAAGGGAGGGACAGCTCCGCGGCCGCCAGGCGGGCGGGCTTTGCAGAGGCCCCAGCTGGGCAGGGGGTGATGAGTCCCCAGCACCCCCTGGCAGCAGGCCGCGGCAGGGTCAGCACACGGGGCCTGAGAGTGGGCATAATCCTCGCGGAGGGAGCCAGGCTCGGGGTGCACAGGGCTCCAGAACGAGGGTGGCGAAGGCCTGGGGAGGATACCCGTGGGAAGGGGTGACAGGGATCTGCTCCTGTTCTATGTTCCCTCACCTGCCCCAGCCTTGAGCCCTGGGGTTGTGCCAGGAGTGGAGCGTGAGGAGTGCCTTGGGAGGCGCTTAGGAGACCACCTGCTCCCGCCCCTGGCTTCCCGCCTGTCTCAGGGTTCCGACTTGCACTCCTCCCCGCCACACTCCCGGCGCAGTTTGGTTTAGATCTTAAATCACTTCGACCTGAGTTTATCAGTCAGCCTGAGCCACAGATATCGGGCCCTGAGCCTCGCTTTTTCCCTAATTCTGGTCAGTCTGGAGGTTTAGTGAGATGGGGTGGGGAAAGTACAGCCTGTTTACGTTGGCACGGGAGGGAAGAACTTCCAGAGGAAGCCATCTTAGGGTCTTGGGGATGTTGGTGAGGAATTGCAGGCTCTGGGAAAGAGAACAAGATGATCGGCAAGGCCGAAGGAGGGACTCACTGGCCCATCCCAGTCTCCCTGTAGGACTAAAGGTGCATCCAGGCCCAGACCAACCAGCAGCTGGTGATTTTGTGGCTTTCCCCACCCTACCGGGAGGGCTTTTTTCTTGGAGAAGAGACTGCAGCGTACAGAACCTGTAAATCTCCAGTTCTTCCAAAAGGCTCAGAGCCCATCCCAGGGTGTGGGGTGGGCCTGCCCTGCCCACTGTGCCTTTGCCCACAGCCCTAGGACCATGTGTGTAGGGTTTGCTTTGGACTTAATGCAGAAGTGGAAAAACGCTGCTTTCCAGAATTCCGTGTTTCTACAGCCCCCTACCCCAGCTACTGCACATCTTAGGTGATCCGAGGAGCTACCTTAACTCTGGTGCTTCGCAGCAGGAGGGATGGGGCGGAGCAGCTGGAAGGCTGTGACAGCCTCTCAGCGCATCTGGAGCGCCCTCTAGCGGCGATGCGAGTGATGCTCTGGAGCCTAAAATCGCAAAACACCTTTTCTTTCTTTTTTTAAACGTCTTTTCTTGATAGTTCATTCCTGAGCTGATTTGTGGATCCGATACAGTACCGAGCCCTCTGCATGAATCCTTTAATTCTCACAACCCTATGAAGTGAGGAATGGTAGCCCATTTCACAAATGAAAAATCGAGGTCCATCCAGCTGTGGTAGTGCACGCCTGTAACCCCAGCACTTGGCTGGTTGTGGCAGGACGATTCCCCTGAGTTCAAGGCCACCCTGAACTACATAGTGAGATCTCATCTCAAAAAAGAAAAAAAAAAAATCAAGGCCCAAGAGCAGACATAATTTACTTGAGATCCTGCCATTCAGCTTCCTGGCTTCATCTCTTTCTTCCCTTGATCCCTCAAGGAGTCAGGTTAAAGGGCAAAGGTGAGGACCCACAGAAGAAATGTGGAGGTGGCGGAGATAGCTGGGCAGGGGGTGTGGAGACCCCTAGAGTGACAGCACCTTGACCAATAGCCTCATATTTGCAAGGGGGTGGAGGAGACAGCTTGGGCTGAACCGTTGTCTGTGACCACTGTTGGGCAGTGTGGTAAGTCAGCAGGTTACACTCAAGAGAGTGCCTTCTGCTGGGAGCCAGGAAGGACACAGGTGCCTGTAGGGTCACCCCCGTTTATCCCATTCCACACCAGGAGAAAATGGCCAGTGAGGTTTAGTAACCTGCCAGTGGTCACAGTCACCAAGAGGCCAGGGGCTTAAACCCTTCTTGCTGTTTGCAGTGCACAGCAGCTCTTGGGGACATGCTTGTCACCCAGCTGGAGTGCTGCAGTAAAGATGTTGGCTGCGATTCTTTTTTTGTTCACCAGACAAATCCGGGTGCAGCTTTCAGTGGATTCTTAACCCTACGGAGAATGATGTCTCTTACATATAAAAATATTATAAAAGAAAAAATTATAAAGGAAGCATTTCCTGTAGGAAGTTTGGAAAGCACACACTGGAAAGGGATGATTTCTCTTAAGCCCAGCCCCCTGGTGCACACTGGGTGTGAACTGAGTATTTGTGGTGTCCAGGCAGGTGCTAAGCAGGTGTCATTTGCCATCTGATTGCCACAGATGTGCAGTGGGAGGCTCTGCTCTGATTTCAGTAAGGGAATGTGAAATCTGCCACCCCCAGGGACTGTCACCACTGGATGCTTGTAGACCCTAGTTACAGAGGCAGTGTGCAGAAGGAGCAAACACCAATCGGGAGTGTCAGAAAGAGGGGATCCCCTGAGCGACTGCAGGGATGTCCCTGCAGTAAGGCCTTGCCTGCCAAACCTGGGGTCTCCCCTGCCTTTGTCTAGGAAGGGCTGTGAGGGGCTCAGTCCCTGGGGAATAGTGGGAACTCTGGGCATTGGTCCTGTGTGCTGCCACCTAGTGGCCAGAGGAATTGTAACCCAAGCAGCCCCAGGGGACGCCAGGCTGGACCTGGCAGATGCTAGCACTAGTGTTTCCCCCTCCCACTGTGGCCACGCCCCCGCGGAGTGAGGACCACATTCTAAATGACGATTTCCCCACTTGGTTGGAAAGATAGCAAATACATGTTCTCGGATTGTCAGATGTGATCTAGCCTTGTCCAAGGGTCTGCAAGCTGTCCCCTAGGTATTAGTTAAGCACCCAACTCTGGCCCCCAAAATACCCTGTATCAGGGTACTCACAGACTGGAAATGTGCGTTTACTTGGCCCCTGGCACCCCCTGTCTGGATCAGGGTGATCACCACTTAACTAGAGCCAGGGTGTCTGTAAATCAGAGGTTCGCTTGCTGGCTTTGTCCTCTCACATAGCTACAGCTTGATCCCCCAGGACTCCCCGCTCTGCCTGCACCCTCATGTGCCTTCACAGCCCCCATGGCCTCGGGAGCTGCCTGGGCACAGCTTGTGCTCTGCAAGGGCCAGGTGCCATCTCGCCAGGCGTCAGGGCCCACATGGGCATCCTGCCCTTCACTGGGTCCATGCCCTGGCTGGGTACCTCAGGGCGTCTGTGCTTCCTGTGTTGCACCAAATGATTCTGAATTCCCTCCATGAGAGACCACAGCCACTTGTGTGAGGCCATATGTAAGCAGGGGGCAGTTTGTTTGACCTTGGAGCATCTCTCCATTTGGGGACTTCTGACACAGTGTTTTGGGATCTGGTATCTTGAGGGTCCTGCTGTTCCTGGGGTTTCCCACAAGGAAACAGGTGAACTTAGCCCTGGAAAAAACTGGAACTGTTGGCCAGGCTGCCCACAGACCTTGCCTCAGTCCTGCCCTCTGCCATCTGGGCATAGTGACGCAGAATGGTTGACCTGCTTGTAGGCCTGTTTCTACCAAACTGGTGCCTGGGTTTCTGTGTGGGCTTTGGAATCCACTGACCACAGCTCATTACAAGCCAGGACCAGGCCACAGGTGAAGCAGACTCAGAAGGACAGGCAGAGGCTCTGGGAGCATGGAGATGGGGCCAAGGGCTGAGGGCCAAGAGGGAACCTAGAGGTGAGGGTCACCAGCAGGCAGGTTGGAGCCAGAGGTCCTCCAAGACAAAGGCGGAGCGACAGGGCATCAAGGACTCCAAGAATTGGTCCCTGGAGGTATCCCTGGCTGGGCTGGGATATTTGCCAGAGGAGCTGAGCAAGGGCTGTCCCCAGGTATTGTGTCCTGATTACTGACACTGAGCTGGCCAGGGCTGACCAGTCTCCCCAGCCCACTCGTGGGGTAGGAAAACTCTGGCTTGGGCTTGGGCCTGGCCCCCACCTTGAGCAAGCAGCATCACCTTCCTGGACCAGTCCTCTTCTAAGTTGGGGCCCTAGGTACCTCTGACTCGCTTCCCGTCCTCTTTAGATTGTTGAGAGACCCCCATGTAGGGCAAGGTCAGGGAGTGGGAAGCCCTGAGTCCCACCCGCTCCCCTCTGCCCGCAGGCCCGGGCCCAGGCAGAGGCCCTCCGCATCAGTGATGTGCATTTCTCTGTCAAGCCGAGCGCCAGCGCCTCCTCGCCCAAGTTACACTCCAGCGCGGCCGTGCACAGGCTCAAGAAGGACATCCGCCGCTGCCACCGCATGTCCCGCCGCCCCCTGCCCCGTCCGGACCCCCAGGGCGGCAGCCCCGGCCTGCGCCCGCCCATCTCACCCTTCTCGGAGACGGTTCGCATCATCAATCGCAAGGTGAAGCCGAGGGAGCCCAAGCGGAACCGCATCATCCTCAACCTGAAGGTGATAGACAAGGGCCCAGGCGCTGGGGGCGCCGGGCAGGGGGCTGGGGCGCTCGCCCGCCCCAAGGTCCCCTCGAGGAACCGCGTCATTGGCAAGAGCAAGAAGTTCAGCGAG
The DNA here is from genome assembly GCA_004027455.1 of Hydrochoerus hydrochaeris. NCBI lineage: Eukaryota > Metazoa > Chordata > Mammalia > Rodentia > Hydrochaeridae > Hydrochoerus > Hydrochoerus hydrochaeris. Next base: position 60,745 of record PVLA01009719.1, on the reverse strand, counting down.
AGCATCCTGCGCACCCAGATCCGCCACATGAAGTTCGGCACCTTCGCACTCTACAAGCCCCCGCCCACCCCGCTGGCGCCCCCGCCCGCAGGCAAGGCCGACCTGGCCGCCTCCCCGGGCCCCGGCCTGTGCCTGGCCCCCGCCACAGCCACCTACGACGCCCGCAGCTCCAGCTCCTCGGGCTGCCCCTCACCCACACCGCAGTCCTCTGACCCCGACGACACGCCCCCCAAGCTGCTCCCTGAGACCGTGAGCCCCTCTGCCCCCGAGTGGCGGGAGCCCGAGGTGCTTGACCTGTCCATCCCTCCCGAGACGGCAGCCGGCAGCAAGCGGGCGCCTCCCCCGAGTGTCACGCCAGCCGCTGCCCAGGCCCTTCCTGCAGCCCCGGAGCCCACCGGTGCCTCCTCTGAGCCCGAGGCTGGGGACTGGCGTCCAGAGATGTCGCCTTGCTCCAATGTGGTCGTCACCGATGTCACCAGCAACCTCCTGACGGTCACTATCAAGGAATTCTGCAACCCTGAGGATTTCGAGAAGGTGGCTGCGGGCATAGCAGGTGCCGCCGGGGGGGTTGGTAGCGGCGGGGTGAACAAGTGAGGGGCGCCCCCCTCGGGAGGGGGGCTGTGGGGGGGCCCTCCCGTCCGAAGTCACTCTTAAGCTCCCATCCCACCTCCACCCTTAGACCCGTCTGCCTGTGCTTTGCTTGTCTCAATGGCTCGGTGCTGACCCAGGGATGGGGCCGGGCAGTTGGCCCCCACGAAGGCCAGTAGGTGGGGCTGGGGCCCGGCACTGCCAAAGGCTCTCCTGTCTCTTGGCACCGTCCCTGCCTGTGCACAGTGGGGCCTGGTGCGTGGTTTCTTGGAAGACCCGGACCTGGGGTTCAGCTGCCCCGTCTGCATCCCACCCCGTCTTCTCTCCCAGCTTGCTTCTTGCTCTCGTGTACAGCATCTGATCTCGGTGCTAACCCGGCAGCTGAGGAGCTTTTAGGAGACCCACCTAGGGTGGGCACAGCCTCTTCTGCCCATCTGGCAAAGCCCCCGAGTGAAGGATGAGGCCAGGTGGGCTCCTCTGCACACCAGCGAGCTTTGCAGCCACCTTGGGACCAGGCTCATGGGGCCCCTGGTGCCCACCCCTGCCTTTCTGAACCCAGAACGCGCCGCACCACCACCTCCGGGCATCTAAGGGCCCTGCAGTTCTTGACCAAACATGCTGCAAGCTCCTGCTGTAGAGACTCCAGCCGTGTGTATGTGTCTGCCCTGGGCAAGTGTATATGTGGGTCTGTGTGTGCATTGGGTGCTGGGCGCCAGCCTTTCCTGGTGGCACCTTTACTGCATCTCGGAACAGGGTCCTAAAGTCCTGGCCCCAGCCGGCCTTGGCAAGGCCTGGCACGGCCGAGTCTGGGCAGTTTGCTGTGGGAGCCCCAGGCCTCCTTCCAGCCTGGTGCACTGGGGGCAGCGAGCCCTGGGCCCTTATCTGGGAGTGGTCAGCCTGGCTAGTTGGGCCTGGCTTGCAGTCATGGCATGGTAGGGATTGTGGCACAGCCAGAGTCTACACCAACCTCCGTCCACCAGTGGTAGGGGAGGAAGGAGGAGACCTTGGAGACTTCCCAAGCGTCTCTGGCTTCTCCCATTCTCTCTTGTAGGCTTCTGACCACTGAGGCTTTTTCAGAACCCAGCCTGCTCGAAGCCACGGATGCCAGGGTGCCTGGGCAGCTTCCATTGCTCTGTGCTTCCTGGGCACCAAGGTCTCCATGCAAGCTGCAGGGATCAAAGCCCTACTTTTAGGTCGGGCACTGGGAGGTTGGCCAAAGGGGAGAGACCACATGTTCAGGATGGCAAGGGGATTGGTTGCCAGGGGGGACTGGCCTACTCTTGACCACTGCCTGGGACGCAGTTGGGTGTGGCTGGTGCGTTCCCGCCTGTGGTTGGAGCTGGTTTCCGGGTGTGTGCAGCAGTGGGCACCTCGTTGAGGGGCAGGACGGGGACCCGATTAGATGAGCGGCACCTTGGTCCCTAGAGGAGAGCACCTCTGCGTCTCCTGGCCAGGGCTGCAGCACGGCCTCAGCCTCTGCGCTGCAGGGTGTAGAACAGGGGCCCTCACAGGTGCTGAGGGGTGGCCCTCCTGGGTCTCCCCTGCCACGCCACTCGTTGTACAGGCTCTGTGACCATCCAAGTGCCAATTGGCTTTTCCCCCAAATAAGGGCTGGTATTTCTCCTCTGTCCTTAGAGGCGGTTTCCCCCGACCCCCTTCCCAGGTGCCCCTCACCTGGGTACCCATTACAGGTGTTTCCAGAGACCATAGAAATGTGTTTTCCTGAGAGTCTGTGTCATTGGTGAGTTTTTTTGTAAAGAAGTTGTGTTTTCAGAGGTGATTTTATGACAGGAAAGTGAAAGAATTAGTTTTGCAAAAAAAAAAAAAAAAAAAAGCAAAAAAGCCAAAAAAAAAAAAAGGAAAAAAAGAAATAGAAAAAGCTATTGTGGGGTTCCTAAGGGAGTGGGGTGGGGGGAAGAGATATTTAACGAGAACCTAGTAGCGCGGCATTGCACAGCCGAGGTGGCGGGGTTTAGGGGGGCTGGGCCGGGCCAGGGCTGCGGGCAGTGTGGACCCAGCCTGGCCTCCGGCCACCTCTCCTTTGGCCCCAGGTGGGTTAGACTTCCTTGCCCACCTGGGCCCAGACTCCCACACCCATCCTTGTCCTTGCTTGAAGGGAAGGCGACAGCCTGTCCCAGGGGAGCTGGCCTGAAGCTGGGGCGCCAGGCAGACAGAGGCCAAGGGCTCTGAGACTTGGGAACCGAGGGGGTCCACAGGGTCCTCCCCCAGCCTGTGGTTGGTAATTTTCTCCAGCAGGCAGTTTGGTTTCTTGGTCTCCTCCCTTTGCCAGCTTGTTGGGCCATCTGGTCCCTACCACTGCCATTCCATGGGAGGGCAGTCCTCCCATCACCCCAAAGACCCTGACATCCCTGAGCTTCCCTAGCCAGGAGAGGGATGCAGGCTGCATGGAGCTGTGGGCCCCTGGAGACCGTGCCAGGGTGCTGGGGAGGAGGCGGTGCCATCCCTCTCCCAGGCTTTCCCCCGGCAGCACCTGGTGCCTACTGCCGGAGACAGACACACCCCAAGGGGCTGGGTGGGCACTGGATCCACAGCAAGCCAAGCCCCTCCCATCTCCGGGGGGGGGGGGCACAGCGCAGGCCCCTGACCACACATTTGCACGTGGTTCAGCCTCCTGCAGGCCCCTCCTCTACCCCTTGCTGCTTTTCCATTTGCCTAATTACCAAGCAGAAGTTGCAATCTGGTTTGCTTTATTTTTGTATGTGAAATAACCCCCAAAGCCCAATCTCCCACGTCCAGTATTTCGTGGGCATCAGTTATCTCTTAAACACACCACCCTTCCCACCCATGCATCATAGGAAACAGGTGAAGTCTGGTGTCTCTGGGTTGAGTAGGAAAGTGGGGACCCACCCCTATCTCATTTCTCCTCTCCCCTTGGTCTGCCCTTGCATATAGCCGGCCTCCAGGGCAGCAAGACCTTGGCTGAAACTGCTGGTATCTAAGGGCCAGCATTGCTCTGGGCACCCACAGATCCCTTTATTCTTAACCCTGCGAAAGGATTAAGGTCAGAGTGAGCCTCCTGCCTCTGCTCGGGGAAGAGGTGACCATTGATCAGTGGAGTAGGGTGGGAAGGATCACCCCATTTGAGAGGCAGCAAAGCTGCTTCCCTGGGGGGACATGGCAGGCCTATAGCCGAGGTTGCCCTGGCCTTTGGGGAACAGCCCTTTAAAAGATGGGGGACCCCAGGCCAGCACAAGGTAGCAGGCATAGCTGGAGGGTCAGCCCGGAGGAGGAAGTTTGGTCAGTCCTGGGAGGCTGGGGTGCACCTTCTCTGGGCACCCAAGAAGATGGCTCCCTTTCTGTTTTCTGTGGTTTGGTTTTGGGTTTTTTTTTTTTTTTTCTTTTTGCACTTCGCCCACTCTGGACAGTGGAGCCCTGGCTGGTCAGTTCTGATCCCAGGCTCCTATGCACTAACCCAAGTCAGCCTCTTTGGGGCTTGTATGGTTTGAGGAATCACTTTTTAAAAGAAAAAAGTTTAAGGGTTTTACTTTTTTGCTCTGTTTGCATCTCCTCTCAATTCAGAAAGCCCAGGATGAGGGGCTCGAGCTCCAGGAGAGGGCTCTCTGACCCCCTTTCTTGCTAACACCAAGATACGGAGGTTGGGAGCCAGTTGGGTAGGGGTCCAGGACCCCACCTCCCAGCCTGCACATCCCCTCAAGCCTTGAAGGAATCAGCATTCCGCTCCACCAGTGAGTGAGCGCCTACTGTATGCAGAGCATCATCTAGGCCGCGGGAGGCTGATGGTCTAGTGGGGGAACCCACTCCTGAGGGGACAGGCGGGCGGCGCGTGTGCCGCCTGCCCTTGCTGGCCGTTGGGTGCAGGGAAGATGGAGATGACTTTTGTTGGTTTTAATTTAAAAACACAAAGGCCTGAAGAAATAATGTATCTTATAATTTTTTTAATTTTTGAAAAGCTCATTTAATGAATTGTGCACGAATGGATTCTATATATATAAAAATATACATATATAGCTCTATATTTGGGGAGGGGCACTGTCTCTTTTTCTCGCGCATTTTTAAGATAAAGTGTCGTTGCCTTTGTCTGTGGTTCAACCATCCAGCGCCCAGCTGGCTAAACTTTGCCTCCAGTGGTTAAAGATGGGAATGTAGTAGGCTGGCAGGAGGGAAGCGGGGATGGGTCCCCCATTCACCCTGCCCCTCCCGGGTGAGGACTTCCATGGAGACGGAGGGTTTATTTTGGGTGTGGGTTCGGTTCTCTTGTTTCGGGTTCAGTGAATTCTGGGCCAGGGGAGGGCAGGTTCGTGCTGATTACTCTGTCTTGTATGTTTTGTTCTGCTGCTCTTCAATATTGTATGCCAGGAAAGGGGAGTGAAAAGCCTTTTACCCCCCAAATAAATTGTCACATTCCAAAACTGCCACCCAGGTCCTAGAGCGGGACCTATCTGCCTCATTTCTTGTGCTGCGACTCTGATCATGAAAAAGCATCAAGCCCCACTGGACCTCGCCTGCCACAGGCAGCAGAGCAGCCCTGTGTCCCTCCCAGGTCCTCCCTCCCCCCAGGTGATCTGAGCCAGGTGTCCCGGACACAAGGGCGGGTAACATACTTCCTGCAGCCTTGAGACTGATTGGTAGGCCGGCACATGGCAAGTAGAAGGTTGAGCTCCCCCTCCCCCCAGTTGGAATAACAGCACCCCCAGAAGGGGCCATGGGGTTGTCACAGGCCAGGAAGGGCACAGCAGTCATTGCTAGTGATCCCCAGTTTGGTGCCATGCATTCCCACAAGCAGCTCTCCACAGCTTTAAGAGGAGAACCCTTCACCTTTACCCCAGGCACTCTGTGCCCTCCTCTGTGACATAGTGACACAAGGAGCACTGTCCCCACCTGTAACAGCTGCTTCTGTGCCTTTTTCGCTCCATGTTGCCCCCCAGCTGGCTTCCACCTTGGCACCTTGAGCACCTGCCTCCTCCGTGTTCTGTTCCCAGAAAGCTCTTCATTCAGTAGTTTCTGAAAGTGCTGAATTTCCAGTGCACCTGCTGCATGCCAGCCACTGCAGGCACCACACCTACCTGGCCCCGGTCCCTGGCCTGTGCAAGAGAAGGTCAGGTGGAGCAAGGTGTTAGCTATCTGCTCCGTGGCTCATCTGTCACCTTGGCCCACCTCTCCCGACCTCTGTGCTCTCAGGAATCAAGGGCTTGGGTCCCCTCGGGAGGCAGCTGCATCCTGAAACTGGTCAGGGCTGTCTCTTACTGCCCCTACTAAGCAGCTAAGTCTGCTTAATGGTTGAAGGTTAATGAGCGTGACCATGGCAACTCTTGGAGGCTTTGTAATGAGAATGAGCGTTGATGGGCTGAAAATACGCAGTGCTTAGCGAGCTGACACACATCCCATCCCACTGGGGAGGAGGTAGGTGGGGCATCCGGTCTGGGGCAAGAACACTGCCCTGCACCCCATGCTGGGAACAGAACCCAGGCTAGCACTGCCGAGCCACATCCCTGGCCTGAGAAGGACTTTTGCAAAACTACTTAGTCATGTTTTTGGCTTTTTTTTTTTTTTTTTGGTACCTGGGATTGAACTCAGGACCTTGCACTTGCCAGACAGGCACTTATGCCACTGAGCTAAATCCCCAGCCCTCCCATGTTTTTGAAACTGAAACTTTAATGGTTTTGTCGGTCCTTGTCAAGCTGTGCTCAGAGTGAAAGAGGAGTCAGGGATGTCATCAAAATGTCAAGTCTCCCTCCTGGGCCAGAAAGGGGCCTGTGACAGTCCATGCCCTCTTTGTGGCAGCTGCTGGCTTCTGAGAGAAGACATTTCAAAGGACTGTGCAGCCTGCAGAGGCCAGGCACCGGGACACCTGGCCCTCAGCGGGATAGCAAAGAAAGGAACAGCAGTGCTAGGGGAACAGAGGCCGCAGGGTGTGATTTTAAATGACCCTCACAAAGGATAATGAGGCATAGAAGCTGGCTAAGCAGCAGGCACAGTGAGATGTGGCCAGTGGTGAGGAACGTGGAATATTTGGGATTTAGCAATCAATCGCCTTTAGAGTGCTCTACAAGGAACTTCTGGAAAGGTAGCTGGATATCAGCTGTAGACGAACTGGTTGAGATGCAGGAACAGGTAGGTGTTGGCTTCATTCTCAGGAAACTTGGCAAGGAGGTGGCTTGGGAACAAGGTCAGTTTCGTTTGGGACACGTTGGGAGTGAATTAGGCAGAGGGGCCCGTGGGATTTTCACACATGAATTCAAGGCTCGGAGCAAGTTCCTGCCCTTAGGCACTTCTGGAAAAAGCTGGAGGAGTCTGGCCCTGGCTCTGAAGTGACAGTCACCAGCCACTCCGGAAAGACAAGGAGAGACTTGGGTGCTTAGCTCTGGGGGCCACTGGGAAATTTCAGGGTCCAGTGCCAGCCCAGGCCTCCCACCCCTACCTCCCCACCTCATGCCTTTCATCTCAGTGTACAGCTGGGTAAAATGAGGCATGAGGCTCATGAGGGATGGTCAGCCACACTGGACAGGTGAGGATGCAGGGTCCAGGAGGCTTAGGAGGGGGCAGTTCCTCAAGGTCTGCAGGTAGAGGAATTGGATAGGACCTGTCACACCTCACAACGTTAGAGACAAATACCTGAGTTTCCAAGATACTAAAAAAATAAAAATAATAAAGCTCTTCAGGGACCTGAAACAAAAAGCCAGAAATCAGAATGATAAGCAGCTGTTAATCCCTTGGGTATTGTGCAAGGTGGGGGAAGTGGGGGCCAGAGTGCAGGAAGCAGGTGGGATGGCCTTTGCTGATTTTGGGGACCAAGGATTCTATACCTCTGTAGCAACAGGAGAAAAGGCCTGGGATCCTTACCAGCAGAGATGCCAAACGAAAATGCCTGAATCAAAGCTGACCCACGTCCTCCGTGAAAATGCAAACGTGGGGCAGAGGGAATCGCTGCTCTGCCAAGGGCGCTGTTGGAGATGTTGTCCGTCTCTTTTCTGGCCCTGTTGAAACATAGAAAAGAAATCTTTCTTGAGAAATGAGAAGTGTAGGCCTTCCCTAATCCAAGTGTGAATTTGTGTTCCTCACATGGTCTCAGGACTCCTGAAGCTTGAAATTAATATAAGAAAACAAGCCCGGGTGGGTTACACCACAGGACATGTGGTGAGAGCCAATGCCAGCTCGCTGGAGGCCGTGCACACTGCCACCACCACGTGGGAGTCACAGACGCAGCCTTTGCCAACTTGAGCTCATCACAAAATGACAAGAAGCAACCGCACCTGGCGGGAAAACGACCCATACAGAACTCTGCACCCAACACAGTTTTCACATGTGCACTGACGATTTCAAAGCAATTCTCATGCATCCCGGAGGGCAAACAAAGCAAACCTCAGTCAATTTCAACACATTGACAGCAGGTTCCCGTGTAATTAGGTAAAAAAGCAATAGCAGGCAGTCATTAGTATCACACCGGTGTAAAGACAGCTGTGTAGCCCAACTGGATGGAACAGGCCCGAGGTAGCCTTGCTCTACCCATGGTCATGAGGTTTTTGCTAAGAATCACAAAGGTATTCAGTGGGGAGAGACACTCTTTAACAAAGGGCGCCAGGACAATTGGATATCCATATGCAAAAGAACTAAGTGTCCTTTTAAACATCCTGTACAGTTGCCCATTGCTCAGGGGCCATGGGGACTGATGCCAGCCCCCCCATACTAAACCCCATGGATGTTCAAGTCCCCTGTGTAAGACAGCATAGTATTTGCATGTAACCTGTGTACATGCTCCTAAATACTCTAGATCACCTCTAGGTTACTTACAATGTCTAATACTGTGTAAGTGCTATAGAATACTATTATATACTGTGTCGTTTAAAGAATAATCGTAAGGAAGGTTTGTTAGTCCATGTTTGGTACAAATGTTCTCCCTCCCTCCCTTCCTCCTTCTCTCCTTCCTTCCTTTTCTTGATTAGTATTTTTGATCAGTGATCGGCTGAATCCATGGATATGGAACCCACAGGTGTGAAGAGTGTGTACAACTATATAACACTGAACTCAAAATGGATCAAACACCTGAACAGAAGGACTAAGACTATAAAACTTAGAATAAAATACAGGTCAAAGGCTTCATGACATGGTGCATGCCTGTAATCCCAGCTCTCGGGAGGCTGAGGCAGGAGGGTCACTGCAAGTTTGAGACCAGCCTGGGCTACAAAGTGAGCTCAAGGCCAACCTAAAACTGCATAGTGAGACCTTGTCTCAAAAAGACCAAAAAAAAAAAGAGGGTTCATGACATTAGATTTGGCAGCGATTTCTTAAGTATAACTGTACCAGTTGGTGCTTACTAGAGAAAGATTTAATGCAAGATTACAAATATATGTAAGAATTTACAAGGTTAGCTTACAGTGCCCGCCCCCAGAGTCTGAGGTGGGAGGGTGCAGGGTCTGTGTGCACACTAGAAACCCGGGGGATCCAGCTGAAGGTGTGGTGTCCCATGCAGGTGCAAATCAGGAGGTTGAAGGGTCTGCACTGGAAGCCAGGAGATGACTTCCAAGCTCCTCCAGGGAGGCAGAAGCCAGCCTTCCTTCCTCATTTCACTTTTATACCTTCCTGCTGACAGTCCTCCTAGGGGCTCTTCCACATCCAGAACTGTGCTGAGCCAACTTCTTACTCAAGTTGATACGGTTAACACAAACACCAAAGGCACAGGCAACAAAAAAACCAACCTAAAGGGGACAGGGGATTTAGCTTAGCAGCATAAGTGCCTGCTTGGCAAAAGTGAGGTTGTGAGTTTGATCCTCAGTATAGACAAACAAGCTAGGCAAATTGACCTGCATGGGAATTTTTAAATTTTGTGTATCAGAAGCACTACCCAGTGTACATGGCAACACAGAAAGGGAGAAAATGCTTCCAAATCATACATTGGATAAGGGATTAATATCCAGAATACAAAGGAAACTTACAACCCAAGGACAAAATGTCAATATAAAAATGGTCAAAGAACATTAATGGCAGCCACCATTGATCTCCTGTTGTCTTGCTTTAAAATCCCGTGTCACTTACATTGTTTCCTTCTGATCTGCTTTTGTTTTGTTGTTTTGTTTTACCCTCTTTTAAAAAAAGGTCAAAGAACTCAAAAGACATGTTTCAAAAAAAAGAAAGAGATGCAGGTGGGCAATAAATACATGGAAAGATATTCACTAATCATTAGGGAAATGTAAATAAAATCTACAGTGAGCTAGTGCTTCAGATCTCTCCAAGTAAAAAGCCAGACCAAAATAAACCATGATGATAAATGAAATAAGTCAATCACAAAAAGACAAAAACTGTGCGACTGTGCTTGCACAAGATACTTAGAATTGCCAAAGTCAGACACCAGGATGGGGTCACCGGGGCCGGGGGTGGGGTGGGGGTGGGAGTTAAGTGTTTAATGGGGGCAGAGTTTGAATTCTACAGGATGAAGGTGGCAGTGGTGCTGGTTGTACCTTAGGAAAGTGTTTAATATCACGGATCTGTATACTTCCCAAAAGAAGGTAAATTTTATGTTGTGTATTTTACCAAAGTAAAAAAATGGGGCAGGGGACAGAACAAGACCATAAGGAAAAAGATGACAACAAAACTTGGTATGTGACCACGAGCTCTCCTTGCTGCGCATGGGCTGACTCCTGCCATCTGTGTGGGACAGTGGCTTCTGAGGATGCATGCCACAGTGCCTAATAGGAAAGAGACACACAGGAAGCGCTCAGCCGATCTGCGTTGACTGGATGGGAACAGAACCCTTCTGATCCTGCCATGGTATGTGGCCTTCATTAGAGCATCTTGGGACCAGAGTCTTTTCTGCCATTTACAAAGGCTGAGTGTGCTTGGAATATGGCAGTGAGGTCCGCTCCCATTGAAATGCCAGCCCCAGCAGCCAGCCTTTGTGAGTCAGCGGCTCTTAACATCCCCGGGAGCCAGAGTGGGCCATGCCGGGGGAACGAGAACAAAGCCAGGTGGCAGGGTTTCCGGGTCCTGTGAGCTGGACAGGCCCCCTGCCACCCGCCCCTGCCCTTCCTGCCTTTTGCTCCAACAGCAGGAGCCAGCCCTCTGGGAGGGAGCTGGAGACCCAAGAAGCCTCCCCTGAGGCTCAGGGACTGGAGCTGGGAGCAAGGAAATGGCACAGGTTTTACAAAAAATAAATGTGGATTCTGTCCCCCGAGGGGGTTCATATGCGTTTGCCACCTCCCCAGCTCCCTTGGGCTGTAGGCCCGGACTCCCATGACAGTACATCCCAGAGGATGACATGCTGCTCTCGTCACCCCCGAGCCCCTCTCCAGAGCTGGTCCGCCCGCCTGCCTCTCAAACTCAGGCACCGTAGAGACTCCTGCCTGGGACACAGGCTGCCTGGTGTGAGGCCCCTCAGCCACATGGCTCCAGGCCCGGTGCTGCTCAGCTGAGGAGGACAGGATGGCCCACCTCCACCTCGCAGGGCTATTTGGAGAGTGAAGGGAACTGCTGGTAAGAAGAGACACCTTCTAGACTTGTGCGTCCGGATTCCACTGCTCCTCTACTTCCCACGTCCCCGCGGCCGCCTAGTCTGGGCTTGCTCTAGTTACCCTTTCCTACCCAGAGTTACTTTATTGGGAAATAAGATGTGCAGAGCCGGCTTTGCAAGGACTGACTTTTAAACAACTACAAACTTCAAAGCACAGTTCAAAATAAACAAAGAAACCATAGTTCCCCCTCCCCATAGGCAGGTGATGAAACCCAGGCTCAGAGGGCCGGTAACTGCTCAGCGGTGGGAAATGGTAGAGCAGGAGTCTGACACCATGAGGCCACGCTTAACCACCGTGCCGACACAGTCCCAGGAATGGGACTGCCCGGCCTGGTGTGATCCTGGGCATGCGGGGTACCTGTTCTGTGCCTTGATTTCCCCTTCTCCAAAACTATTGAATGCTCCGTGAGCCATGCTGCGAACTGTACTTTCCAGGGTCACTGTCGCATGAAATCTCCCATGGTGCAGCGGGGGACCATGCAGACAGAGGTTGAGTCACTTGCTGCAGGTGACACATTTGAGATTGAAACCCAAAGGCCATACTTTCAGCCATTCTGCCTCAGCTCAGTGTGACCTCCCTAAAATGCCACTCTCCAAACCCGTCTCCCAGCTGCAGATGTCCCCCCAGGCTGCCTGACTCACCCCTTCCCCAGATGGGAGCCAGGACCCAGTGCTGTCTGAGTCATTCCTTTCCAGCCATCCACGAGCCTTTGTGACTAACTGACCCCTGATGGCAATGTCACTTTGATCTATCCCTGCTGTTCCCTTCCAGCCCAGACCCCGGAGGCTGAGGACAATGGACATTACGTACCTGCTTCCAAGAGTAGAATTGCAAAGGAGCCGGGGAAAAGTGTTCTCTCAACCCCAACTAAAAGCCAGATGTGCAGCAGGAGGCTGAGGAGGAGGTCTAATTGGAGACAGTTGGCGGGATTGTTTCTGCCACCTCAAGGCAAGAGAGGGGCTGCAGAGCCTCTGACAGCACAGCATGAGTCCCCTGGCATCTGGAGATGGGGCAAAAAGCTGGTGACCCTGCTTCCATGAGGCAGGGACCAGGTGCTTTGGGATCAGTCTGCTCCCTGGCAGGTGACCTTATCAGGAGAGATCGCTCATGTTCGATGGAATCCCCCCCCACCCCTGCCCACAACAGGTACTGAAGGGAGGTCTCAAGCAGACAGACAGGGGAGGCTTCGTCCAGGTAGAATGCAGCTAGGGCTGCCTAGGGACAGGGTCTCTGCAGACCCTGAGCAGTGCCCCTAATGAGAAGGAGCCAGGCACCTGAGAGTATCACACACACACACACACACTCACACACTCACACACACTCTTCTCCCTCTCCCTCTCCCAAGAAGCCAGTCCACTCACAGGGGAAGAAGACCGAGTCAGCAGAACAGGGTGACAAGGTGACACCTTGGGAGAGACTAAAGCATTGCTCTTCTGGCCAGTGAGCTGATCCCACCTCCTATCGGCCCCTCCTGACTCCCATCTGAGGCCCCTGCGGCCCTCCGGGGATCCCATGGGTATGTCCCAGGGGCAGGAGCTAGAGGGTCTGGTTCAAATCCTGGCTCCTCCACTTGGCCGCTGAGCGACCTGAAGCGAGTCACCAGCTTCTCTGGTGCAGCAGCATCATCAGCGACCTGGGGTGTGACAGCCACACTCTTGTTGCACCAGGGTTTTGTGAGGCGGAAGGGCAAGGGGCATTCCTCATGGTCATGCGCCTCCCCCTCCGCCCTGTGTAATCTTGGGACCTTCCCTTTCTCTCCCCACTTTGCACTTTCTATGTCTGGAAGCTACATCACATGTGGGTACAATTTGCCCGTGGCTATAGTTACCGCTGATGGCTGACAAACCTCAGAGAGGAGAAACACTCACCTTGGCCCGCCCTAGGGTCCAGTCAGCAAGCTCAGGGGTCAGGATCAGGGAGGGGCCTGGCCTGCAGACCCTCCCAACGCCCTTGGACCCATGCACCATCCCTTCTTCCAGCCTGAGAGTGTCCCCAGCCTGTCCCCCACTTCTTTGGCTCACTTGGGTACTCCAAGTAGACCAGGAAACAGATGGCATCTGAGGAGTCACTGCCAGGCCACCAGGCAAGGCCCCAGGGCCCCTACTTCGCTGTCGGCAGCTCAAGGTGCACATTCCCGTTAACAGGGTAGGAAACCCTAAGGGAGCGTCTGAGGAATCTCAGGGCCATCGGAACACTGCTTTTCTAGACTGAAAACAGTGCCAACAGCCCCTGCATTCCGTGGTGCATGCATGGGATATGCCCTGGGTGCTCTCTGTGTGCCAGTGACCCATGTGTAGGAAGCAAGGTGGTGGCCTCAGGAAGTCCGTGGACTCACTGGGTGAACACACGCTGTGGGTCAGCGCAGGAGAATCTGGCATGAAAGGAACTGGGGCTGCAGTGGCAGGCGGGGTTCCAGGAGGGTCCCCAGAAAGGGCCTGGAGAGAGGGGATGCTTCTCAGCTCGTCCTGGGCTGCTTCCTCTTCAGACAGGGTCGGACCAGCTCGTTGAGGGAGACAGAGTCCGGGAGACGTGAAATCTGGCAACTTCTGGGTGTAAATGCCAGCTGCGCAGCCCCTGGCCCTGGGACTCTGGGCTGAAAATGAATCTTTCTGAGCTTCAGTTTTCTCATCTGTGAAATGGAAACAGTTGTAATGGTGCCGAGGCTTGGCACTGGTGGGAAAGAATCCAGAGGAGGGAGAGACCAGCTCTGGGGCCATCAGCTGCCCAGGAGTCTCCCAGACCCCCAGCCTGGCTTCTGGCTCCTCCTCATGCCTGTCTCCCCTAAGCCTGGACCCAGGCGCACCGTCTCGAGCCAACTCCCGCAAGGAGGACATGAGTTCCCTCCTGTTCCCAGCCCCTCCCGAGCGCATGTGGGAGCAGATGCCCTGCTTCCTGCCCAAGCCCGCGAGCTGGGTTGGCTCCTTCTGCTGCTTGCAGGGAGGCAGAGACTCTGGGTGGAAATCTCTGGGCTTCCCTGGGGAAGAAAACTCTCCTTCCTGGCTTCCATCCCCATCCTAGCATCTACCACGAACCTGCAAACGTTTCTGGGCCCCCGTAAGCCCTGCTCCCCCTTGGGAGGCCCCAGACTGGAGTGTGTTGACTGAATACATGTCTGTGCCTTAATCTAAATGATTCCCTACCCTGTTCAAAACGCAACCAGGAGGGGAACCAGGAAAGGGTAGTTTTATGGAGTCAGGCATGGAGCTGCCTGGAGAATGAAAGGAAAAGAAAAGAAGGAAATTCACTGAGCACCTAATTTCGCGGAATGAACCAGGAAGAGGGTAGGATGTACTGGGCATTCACTAAGTGCCTGGCACTGGGTTATGCCAGCCGCAGGGAACAGTGGCCCCACGCTGGCATCCTGGGGAGTCTACACACAGCCTCTCACCTGGCCATATTCAATTCCCAGCACATCTCCCCAGGCAGGCACCTGTGCCTCCCCCTTACAGATGAGGAGACTGAGGCAGCTGCGGGTCGCACACCAGTGGAGTCTGAACCATGAGCTTGGGGATAGAGATGCTCAGAGTGGACACAGGTGGCTCCCTGTCCCCAGATACCACTTCTCCACCTTCTGGGGAAAAGAATCAAGTGACCCTGAGAGCCTGAGCATCCAAAAGTACCAGGCTTGCACCAGGGAGGCGGTGTCCCTGCTGGTCCCTGGCCCCCAGGAGCAGCTGGTCTGCAGGGGTGGGCAGGTAGGAGGTGCTACTGTGGGAACAGCTGGAGGGGCCAAAGGCACAGGACAGAAAGGCACGAGTGGCCAGCCCCTGTTCCACGCCAGCACCGAGGGATGTGGAGGAAGGACAGGCTTTGGGGATCACGAGGATGACCCACCGTAACGGTTTTCCAAAGACAAAGAGGTTTCCTGGGATGCAGGACTCTGCCCCAAACTGGGAAATTCCAGCCGGCGTGAGTTGGTCACCCTGTGTCCTCTGTTCCACCCTGGCCCAGTCACGAGCTTGTAGCAGAAACTACCATTTACCGCACAAAGAGCCAACCTCCCACCCTTCAGGGGTGACTGGGTTACATCTCCCTGCCCACTTCCACTTCCGCTCCACCCATCTTTAAAAATTAATCTCATTGAGAAGCTAGGCTGCACCAAGGGTTTTACTGGGCTCTGGGAGTGAAAGAACATTCTTCCCGGCTATCAGCAGGGACAGTGACTAAGGAGCAGTTAGAGAGACGGGGCAGGAGGAGCAGAGGGCAGATTCCTCCCCACCCTGCAGCCAGCAGCAGCCACCAGGGCCACAGCTCACCCCACCACCTGTCACGGTCACGCACCTGCTGAGAGGCTTTGCAGCTGCCGCTCCCTGACTCCCAGGGGAGAAGAGGATCCTGACGATGCAGGGGGCACTGTGGGTGGCTCCCCTCCAGCGCCAGAGTACATCCCAACTTCTGAGCTAAACCCATGCTTTTTGGGGCAGCTCCGGGCCTGGATCAACTTGGCCCAGGAGCTCCTTACAGTTGACCAACACTCAGCTAGATCTGCACAGAGCTCCGAGGTGCTCCCTGCCCATTTCCGCCTCCTCCCCTTTTTTCTTTTGAGTTTTTCCCCCACTTTGGTAGGAGGGATGGTACTCAGGGCACTAGTATTGACCTGCACACACCCCCAGCCTTTTTACTGGGAGTGGGGACAGAGTCTCATGGAGTCAGGGAGCCGGCTCCCTGTTCTGCACCCCAGCAGCACCACCTGTGGGGAGTGAGTCCCCAAGTTGCCCAAGCTGTGATCAAAGTTGTGATCATCCTGGTTCAGCCTCCCAGAGTGCTGGGACTACAGGCAATGAGCCACCCTTCTGCTTCAGCCTTGCTGGTCGTCCTTCTGCTTCTAGAACACACTGACCTTACTGTGTTGCCTCAGGGCCTTTGCACTGTTTTTTGTGCTTAGAACAATCCAGTGCCCTGATTTCTGCACAGCTGGTTTCTCAGGTCATTGGGGGGTCTCAGTTCAAACACAGGTCCTTTCGGAAGACCTTGTAAATCTCTCGATTCCCCTGTATTTATAGTGCCCTATAACTTTCTTTCATATCACTTTACAACTGTGCTTTGTGATCCTCATTACCGTCCTAAATTGACTTTTATTTAATTATTCATATCCTTTCCGCCTGCTTTCCCATTAGAATACAAACTCTATGAGTTCATCTCATCCCCTCCTCAGTGCCTGGCACTCTGCCTGTCAAAAGGACGGCCTAAAAACATTATTAAATGAATGGCTATATTCGTTATTTACACCAAAGTTCCCTTGCCCTGAAAATGGAATTGAAGTGAAGAAACAAAACAAGACAAAACAATACCAGGAGATGTGAGATGCAAGATGGAAAATGTGAGGACTTTTGTGGAAGGTCCCCCAAGAAGGCTTCTATGATCCCTTGATGAACTCTAAATTAGCATTAAACAGGGTGCACCCCAGAGCCTGGGAGAGAAGGACCAAAGACCTCTGCATCCTCGGCTCCCTGTTCTGCACCCCAGCAGCACCACCTCTGGGGAGTGAGTCCCCAAAACTTTCTCTAAGATCCTTGCTGGGGCTTCATGCTGAAGGCAGGGGTTAGGGAGAGGGGGGAATGCCACTGCAGGCCAGGGCCAGGTGAAGAGAGACAGACAGGAGACCCCACATGCTAGTATCCTGAGCTCATTTGCACTGCACCTTTTGGGGTTCCTGGGCTGGGATTTAGCTCAGCGGCACAGCACCCGCCTGACAAGGGTGAGGTCATGAGCTGATCCCTGCTACCAAAAACAAACAAACAAACAAACAAACCATCTGGGGTTGCTGCAGGCAGTGAGGGATTGGATGAGCCTAGAATAAGTGGCCTTTAGATTAAGCCCAGAGAAGCTGACATAAGACCCAAAGGTTATTGCGGTTTTCCACATCCTCCTCCTACCCCTCACTCAGGAAACTGAGGCACAGAGACAGCATTGGGACCACTAAAATGCCCAGGAGTTACCCTATTTGCAAATTCACAAGGGAGCCTTGTGCTCACGGGTGCTGGCAGCAGGCTCAGAAGGCAGCAGTGTGAATTGAACATCATGAGTTTCCCACACAGCGAGGGGTAGTTCAGGTGACCCTCACAGATTCACGCAGAGCACACACAGCAGGTGGCATCACACACACAGCAGGGTGGCGTTGCAGCCAGGGTACCACAGCTCAGGCTTTCCCTGCCTTTCACAGTTGCAAGCTGCGCTGCCCGGCTGCCCCAGAGACACGGACTTTATAGCTCTGATCAGAGAACAAGCCCGCTCTCTGGCCCAGAGGGAATCACCGCCTCCGTCTTCCAGAGCTGTTCAGCAACAGAAGTCCTGAACAAGGCATGGGGCCACATACCACTCGTCGACAGGGGAATGACATGTTCCTGTCACAGGTTTTAAAGTCAGGCCGGGGATACACAGACCAGTGGGCACAGGATTCGACTCCAGCCCCTGGACGCCTTTATCCTCCATGCAGCTCACGGAAAGCCAGGACCATCTGATGCCCAAGTGACAGTGACTCTTCTATTCCTGACAGGGAACTCCCTCCCTCTCACAGCCTCTCTGAGTGACAAGCAGGTGGCTTCTGGGGATGCTCCCAGTGTGCTGCTGTCTCCACAAGACACAGGAGTTGTACCGGGAGCCCTAGTACTTCATCCGGGACATCAGGGCCCACACTTTTTCCCCTGACACTTCCTCCAAGCTGTGCTGCCTGGACTGGGTTTTTGGGTCACTGCCTCAGTGAGTCCTAACTTGCATCCCCCTGTGTACACAGAACTCACGCTTGCTGTGCTCCTACGTCACAGCTCAGAACTGGACAAAAACCCCTACTCGCACAGATGCTGGACAACATCCCCAAGGGCTTGAAGCACATGCCTAGGGACCACTGGACAGTGCCCCAGAGGCTAGACAGGGTCCTTCCCCGCCAGCTGTTGCCTCCTCGGAAATGCTCCAGCATCCACAGGACCACCACCAGCACTCTGCAAAGACCACTCAAGACTGCCATGGTGGCCACGGGGAGCCACAGACCCGGGTTGGAGCTTCCCCTGCAGGTCAAGAAGGCAGGTGGGGAAAAAGGGACCTGGGTTAGCAACTCCCACAGGCGCAGGCCACAGCTATGGCCTTCCCCAATCCCTTCCAGCCCTGGGAATCCACGCTGACCAGGAACAGCCCTGTGGGAAAGTGGAGTTGGAGCGGCACTGCGCAGGAGGATTTTTTTTCCTAATGCTTTTAATTATTAAGTTAATTTTCAACAAAATACATAAAGGCAGTTTTGACACCCTCCCTTCCTGCCCACCCTTCTCCCCACTGGTTCCTCCTGGTTGTCCTGCCCACTAGGGTTCTTCCTACCTGTCATCCTCATGCAGAGGACAAGGAGGTGGCAGGTCCTCTCCCAGACCTCTGATGTCTGTGTGCTCTAAGGATTCAGAGGAGGGGTTTCTGCGACTCCCTGGAGGACTCCCTGGAGTCGCAGAAAGGTTTTCTGGATGAAGGCGGAGGGGAGCGAACTGTTGCTCCTTGGGGAGGTGAGAGGAGGCAGGTGGCCGGAGTATAAACCGAATTAAAGGTCAAATATCCCCTCCCCAACGCCCCGCCCTCAAAGGCTCCCTCCAGGAGCCTGGGCCCAGCCAACGCTGCTCCCACGCATAGCAGGCGTGTGACCTTGGGCAGCAACTTGACCTTAGCGGGCCTCAGTTTCCTCATTTGCATCGTGAACAAATGATTAATTGCCGCGCGCGAGCAGCACAGAGCTCCAGCCGGAGGAAAACGCGCCCCTAAGGCAGCCCCTTCGCCGGAGGAAGGAGCCCGGAGCACCGGAGGGGGGGTCCTCGCCGCGCCCCGGCGGCGCCCGCGCCCGGGCCCGGCACGGAACGGGTGCGGGGCTGGGCCAGGGCCGGCCGGGGGGAGCGCGTGGGGCGGGGCCGCCGCGCCCGCCGCCTTCTCCTCCTCCCCGCCGCGCGCCCGGGCTCAGAGCGGCGGCAGCAGCGGCCGCGGAGACAGCTCCGGCTCGGCTCCCGCTCCGGCTCCCGCGCTCCCGCGCTCCCGGGCCCCGCGCCCCGACCCCACCGCCGCGCCTGCCGGGGCCTCGTGCGCCCCGCCGCCCGCCTCACGCTGAAGTTCCTGGCCGTGCTGCTGGCCGCGGGCATGCTGGCGTTCCTCGGTGCCGTCATCTGCATCATCGCCAGCGTGCCCCTGGCGGCCAGCCCGGCGCGGGCGCTGCCCGGCGGCGGCGACAACGCCTCGGCCGCCTCGGGCGCCGCCGCGTCCCCGGGCCCGCAGCGCAGCCTGAGCGCGCTGCACGGCTTGGGCGGCTCGGCCGGGCCCTCCGCGCTGCCGGGGGCGCCGGCCTCCAGCGCGCACCCGCTGCCTCCCGGGCCGCTCTTCAGCCGCTTCCTGTGCACGCCCCTGGCGGCCGCCTGCCCGTCGGGGACCGAGCAGAGCGACGCGGCGGCGGGCGAGCGTGAGGAACTGCTGCTGCTGCAGAGCACGGCGGAGCAGCTGCGCCAGACGGCGCTGCAGCAGGAGGCGCGCATCCGCGCCGACCAGGACACCATCCGCGAGCTCACGGGCAAGCTGGGCCGCTGCGAGAGCAGCCTGCCGCGCGGCCTCCAGGACGCCGGGCCCCGCCGCGACACCATGGCCGACGGCGCCTGGGACTCGCCCGCGCTCGTGCTGGAGCTCGAGGACGCCGTGCGCGCCCTGCGGGACCGCATCGACCGCATCGAGGTGAGCAGCGCGCCCCGCGCCCGCGCCGTCGGGGAGCCGCCGGGCGGGAGGGGCGCGGCCGCGGGGGACGTCGGGGGCCCGCGGTCGCCTCGAGCCCGCGTGGCCGTGGCCGTGGCCGTGGCCATGGCCGGGAGGCGGGGGATCGGGAGAGTATCGGCCTGGGCAGGCGACGCAGCGAGTGTCGTCTGTCATCCTGACCGCAGCTCCGGGTGTGACTGGGAGGATTGGTGTTGAACCCTTTTCCTCTCCAGGATCCGCTCCCAGCCTCAGTCTCTACAGTTGTAAAATGGGTCCTTCTGATGGCAATCGATTGAAACACAGGCGTGTGGAAATGTTTGGCAGGTATTAGGATCTAATTAAAGATCCCCCAAAACTGTACCAGCCCACAGTCTAAGGTCAGCAGATAGGAGGCGCTGTCTGAGGAACGTGGGGTCTTCCTCTTGCATTGAAAACCCGGGAACAGGCTGCTCCTCACCACCTCCCACCCTTGAGTGAATGGGCTCAGACTGCTGACCCCTCCTCAGAAGCTCGGATGGGGGGAGGGGCAGCCTCAGACCCCTGAATCCTCCTGGGATGAGGTGGGGTGGAGAACAGGGCCTCAACCCCCCCATTCCTGCATTGCATAGGTTGATCCCCGGTCAGCCAGTTGTCCTTTGAGGTCCCGAGGCCGCCTTCCTCTCTGTAAGGAGGTGCCCAGAAGTGCAGGTTAGACCATCAGGCTGGGTGCTACAAACAGCTGTGGAGCCCTGCTGGGGGCTGATTTCTAGACCTTGAGGAAGAGCGTTAGATCTGAGGAAGAAGGGAACAGAAAGGCCAAAGTGCCAACTCCTCTCTTGCTACCTTGTCCCAGACTGAATGTGGCCGGGCAAGCCAGAGGAAGAAAACGCAGGGGACCCCCATCCTGGGTTAAAGTCCTGGTCAAGCAGAACAGACTGGTCCATGTGGAAGGGTGGGGAGTGAGGGTGGGGGTCCTAGAGCTCAGAACAGGAAAAATGGCCGGGGGAAAAGCTCCAGCTCCAAGGTGAAGGGAGTCTTAGTTTTCTCACCTGTAAAGTGGGTATAAGAGCAATGTAGACTTTACTGGGGCAGCAGAGGGCAAGGAGCCAGTTTCTGTAAAAGGCCAGAACAGTGCCTGGCGCAGAGGCCTGATCAATCAATTTCAGCCGTTGCTATTTTTAACAATATTCTATAATGCTACTACTTTCTAAAATACAACCAAAAATAAAAACGGGAATGCAGTCTCCTTTCAGGAAACAGATTTTAGTAACATAGAAATAATTTCACTTCGGGCCCACCTCTCTCTCCTCATCTGCCGTGGCCCTGCCCCCCACTCCCAGATGGCACAGGAGGCTCCTCCCATGTCTGGGGCTGGCAGGGCCAGGCCGGCCCTGGACTGGTTCCCTGGCACCTGCAGCACTTGGCAGGGTGGGCTCCCCTCCTGGGAGCCTGCTGAGGCTGGGGGGATCCTGGGATTTGGCAGCAGGTCAGGCTTCCAGACGGGGAGAGCCCCCGGCTTCCCCACAGGAACCTTCTCCTGCTTTCCGCGTTCAGCAGAGGTGAAGAAAGAAAGGCAGAGGCTGCCTGGCCGCTGTCCCTTCCCAGCCTGGCCGTCCCTTGGGGGCATTAGGAAGGAGCTTTGGTCTGGAGCCATCAGACTCTTGGTCTCTGCTGGGTCCCTTTTGGCCACTTCTGATATCTCCCCACCGTTCTCTTCCATTATCCTCCAAAGCCTCCAACGCTGCTGCCCTGCAAGTGCTCTGGCTGAGGTGCCCAGATTGATGAAGCGAACAAGGACTTTTCAGTCCCTCTCTTGCTGGGTCCCCTTTGTCCTCCAGCTGTCCTCATTCTGTTCCTCAGGCCACATCTCCCTCTGCGCTTCTGCCTCTTCTCCCTGCTGGTCCTGTAGGGTTGGCCCACCCTCTCCTTTTGCCTGGGTGAACTCAGCTGCACCATGAGCTTCCAGCACCCACTCCATGGTGGGCCTCGACCAGATCTGTTTCCAGACCCACTGAGCCCACTGCCTGCTGACCACCTGCCTCTGGCCATCCCCAGCTCCCAACCAGACCTTGTACCACTCCTACTCAAACCCAGGACCCTGCCAACATGCTTCTCGGGGTGCTCTGCGGAGCTGTGCTGGGGTCCTCCTGCCTCCTAGCTCAGGTCAGCTGGCCTCTCTGCTGGTCTCCCCCATCCTCCTTCTTCTCTTTCTCCTCCAGGAAGCTCCAAGAGTCTGGGTTACAAACTCCCCAGGCCACCCTTTGGGACCTAGCCACCTCTCCACCCTCACTTCTCAGTTCTCTGCCTCTGCCCAGATCTCCCTGGCGCGATCCTGCTCCTCCTGTAAGAGTCTGCACTGCAGCCACCCTCTCCCAGAGGTCTCCCCTGAACTCGCTGTGTCCCCTTCTACCCCTGCCCGTGCTCCCATAATCCTCACCCAGCCATGGCCACTGCCTAACTCTGATTCATCTTGGCCCTTACCAGACCTGACTCCAAAAGGCGGGAAGGTCAGGCCGACTGGGGTCTCCCTCTGGACCCAAACTGGGGGCACTTGAGGGCTTAGGTGAAATTGGTTGTCTTGTTTATGTCTTGTTGTCATGGTTGAAAAAAGTCAAAAGGTTTGAGGCGATGACGTTTAACTCCGCCAGCTTCTCCCTTCTGCAGCCCCCCTTCCCATTCGTGTGCAGCCATGGAAAGCTCTGCCGGGTAATTACCATCTTGGTGACTTCCGGCTGTGTCACTGAGGCTGTGGGCTTCCTCCTCACGGTGCTCACTGCCCGATCTGTTCTGTGCAGAGCGCTGCGTTTTGCTTCCCTCACATCTGTTGCGTTAGTTCTTTAGGCCGAATTCCCAGGGGTGCCACTCCTGGGTCAGAGGATACTGACTTTGGATGACTGTGGACAAGAACCATCTTCCAAGAGAGCTGGACCACTTAAGTGGCAATGGGTCATGGATGCCTGTCCCAGTGTCCCATTTTTGGGCTAATCTGTGTATACAATAAAACTCCAAGATGGACTTAGCATTTTTAAAAACGTAAACTCTGGCCTTCACCCCACCTGGCAAACTGATTGGCTCCCCTCAACCTGGTGTGGGGGCCACGGCAGGGGACAGCCTGATGGGGTCCCAGAGGAGCCAGGAATTTTGCTGGAACAGCGATTATAGCTCACAGCTACTGGGTGCTTCACGTGTACCAGATACTGCGCGGCATCTCGTCAACCCTCATATAGTCTCCTGGGGGAGGTGATCTTCGGGGACCCTTTTTCAGAGAAACCAAAGTTTAGAGAGGTTAAGAAGGGGCCCCAGGCCCCACAGCAGTAGAGCTTTCCTTTCTGACTCCAAAGCCCTTGTTCTTCTTTGTTAACTCTCGACTCCTCCACAGGGGTCTGGCCTCACCCACCTGCAAGCAGGGAGACACAGGTGAGGGCAGTGGAGGAGGCTGGTGCTCTAAGTGGACACAAAGGCTGGTCCTGCTGCCTCCGAGCAACATGGCTGCCCGCGGGACCTTCCCTGTGGCGCTAATAGCAGTCTATGTTTAATAGACACCCAGCGCCTACCTGTTAGCGAGGCAGTCTTCTGGCCTGAGAAATGGGCTCAGTTCTTGTTTGATTCTCCTTTTCTCAGCCTCAATGTTTTTTTTGTTTTGTTTTTGTTTTTTGGCAAAGGGGATTGACCCTGGGGCCCTTGCACTGAGCTACATCCCCAGCCTGTTTTAGTTTTTATTTAGAGACAGTCTCATTAAGTCACTGAGTTGCCCAAGCTGGACTTAAACTTAAAATCCTCCTGCCTCAGCCTCCCAGAGTGCAGGATTACAGACATGTAGTACCACACCTGGCCCGGTCTAGTATTCTTATCTGTAAAGCAGCAGGATGGATGAGGTGAGGCCGTCCTGTGGCCCCTTCACCTCCTCTTCCCGCCAGCAGTGGCCCCTTCATTCAGGCAAGAAACCTGGCCTTTTAAGCCCTGCCATCTGCTTGCTGTGACCTCCAACAATCCCTTCTCCTCTCTGGCCCTGAGTTTTCCCATCTGTCAAATGGGAATTATCATCCTGAATTCTTTGCAACCCTTACCCCTGCCTGGCGGGGGAGGCCCCCAGCTGGCAGGCGTTGATTGGGCAGAAGGCTGGACCCACCCTGAGGTTTCTTACGTCCACAATGTGCAAATGTGTGCGTACCCTACTTGCGAAGGACCCAAAGCCAGTGTGGACAGCCCCATGCCGATGTGTGCATGCACCCCCAGATCAAGGGTCCCGGGGACCCAGGCTCCCCAGAAGGCTCAGTCATGCCCGCCCCCCAAGTCAGGGCCTTCCCCAAGGCTTCTCTGACCAGGGGTCACCCTGCTCTGCATCTGAGCTTCATGTACTGTGCTCCTTCAAGTCTGGCTCCTGGGACAGTGGCTTGGAATTTGTCATTGCTGTTACCATCCCATTGCACTGGACCTGCTCACTCTGACCCATTCTCCTGTGGTGGACGTCCCAGCTGTGGCTGGTATCACACTCACAGCACTGTGACCAATCTCGGTCTCTCTGGCTGCTGTCAGCCCTCGCTTCCTCCGGATCTGTCCCCAGGAGTGGGAGGCCTGGGTGGTGGAGGGCGTATATTTAGCATCAGTAGGTAGGTCCGGCTGTACGTCTTCCCAAATTGGCTATGAGCATTTGTACACCCACCTGCATGTAAACCTGGCCAGCCTGGGCTTGGGGATTTTATAGCACCGCTGGGCCCGGTGGGTGTGCAGTGGACTTGTACCTCTCCCTTGCATTGCTCTAATAATACCTGACACTCTGCGCCCTCCCTTCATGTTGAAGTCTTTGTCAGTGGGAGGTGCAGTGAAGCCAGAGGTTAAGAGTCAGCCTCTTAATCGAGGGACGTACACAATGGGGTCTCCCCAGGACAGTCTTGGATGCATCGCCCCATGGAACTCTGGGGACAGAGATTGAAGCAACCAACCCAAAGTGGAAGCATTTAGGTATCCCCAATGCCCTTCCCTTTCTCCAAAAGAAACTAGGGCTCAGAGAGGCCAAGGGACTTTCCCAAGGCTGAGATGCCCACCGAGATTTCTGATCGAAGTGGCTAGGGGTGGGTGTGCCGAGGAGTTTTTAACTAGACACCACAGGGCATATGGGTGGCAGAGATTCTCTGGCTTTTGGAGAGGGCCTTGAGGCCCACGAGGGTCCTGGGACATGCTGCAGCCCTGCTGCTCACTGGACGGAGCCTCCTCAACCCTCTAGCCCATTTGTCTTCTCATGAAAAGCTCCAGATTGGCAGTGGAGACCAGGATGGTCCAGCTGTGGCCCTCGCCTCCCTCTTCTCTGTCTCGATTGCTCTTAGGGAGGAAAGTGGGGCACAGAACAGGACTCCCTGGCACCCCTCTTCGCACCCTGGGCAGAGGCCTGCACAGCAGGTGGCACCCACCTGTCAGAGGACCATATGAATGATCCCAGGAGCACCCTGCCGCTGTCATTGTTTCCCTCTCAGGGGCTCTGGAGCTCAGACGTCTGCCAAAGAGGCTCAGCTGGTGTTTTGCTCAAGCACTGCAGCTCCTAGAACTGCTCTGCTGCCTCAGTAGTAACAGAGGATAAGAATGGTCCCCACCGTGTACCAGACTTGGGTGCCAGACGATGTAGATTCTTTCGTTTTCTCATGACTTATATCCCACCTCTTCCAGAGGAGGAAGCTGAGGGACAGGGTTTGAGCAACTTGCAAAAGGCCAAGATCTGATGAGCAAGCATGGATGTCACCGTACCACATGCTGGTGGAGGAATGAATGAGTTGGGCCTGGTTGTACCTGAGGGTCCTGCAGCCCTGCAGAGGAGCCCTCAGGGCCTCTCCCCCTCTCTTGGCCATCTGGAGGGGAAGCAGGCAGCAGGCAGAAGAAGAGAGTGGGGGACAGGAAGTATGTTCTGGTCAGAAGGAACAGCATGTGCGGAGGCCTGAGGGTCAGAGGAGCTCGGGGCTGCTGGGACGCTGTAAGATGTGGTCCTGTAGCGAGACTAGAGGGGGGGGGGGCTCTGCGTTGGGGCTGGGGGGGCCCCGGGGGGGGGGTGTTGAGCAGGGGAGTAGTGTGGGGAGTGGAGAGATCTAGGTGTCAGCTTCTGGCGCTGTGTGGAGAAGCTCCCAAACCAGAGCGAGGGCACAGCGTTGGGGACGCCACCTGCACACAGATGTCACCTAGCACTGTTCGCTGAGTGGGGTCACACACAGAGCAGCCAGCTGCCCTCCCCACATAACCACACAAAGGGAAGATTCAGGGGTGAAGATGGGCAACAGTGGGCCACCACAAGAGGCGTTTACGTCCTTTCTATCCTAAGCACAATGACAGACACTCCTGTAACGCTTTGCGTCAGTCACTGTCTGCGTGGCAGTGCTTTGAGACAGTGTCATCCTTGTGGCCTGTTTGCCAATGGGGAAACTAAGGCACAGCACTTCCTCTGCTGGTGGAGCCCGGTGAGAGCTGAGCAGGACTCATGGGACATGGGGTGACTGCACAGCGTTGTGACTCGCTGCTGTCCCTGGGGCCAGGCTCTGTGCTGTCTGTCAGGGGCGGGGCAGAGGGAGACCCTGACCCTAAAGTCCAGCCCGAAGGCACACAGGATACCCAGCCTGTGCCCACATGGCAGATAGCAAGCGGAGGCCCAGCCCATTGGGGAGGACTGAGGACCGCACAGGCTGACGTCCTCACCCCATGATGCTGTGTGTCCTCAGGCAGGTGGCCCCTGGCTCTGAGCCTCAGTTCTCCAGGCTGTATAGCAGGCCTCCTTCCTCCCCAGCCGGTGAGTGCAGCTGAGAAGCTGAGAAGCTGAGAAGTGTTTGCCCAGCCTCCAGGGAGCAGAGCCTGGTGGCCCTGAGTGCGAAGGAGCCCAGCACATTAGCAACTGAGCTGGGAGGAGAACCTAGTGGGAGTCCAAGCTCCCCCTTTCTCTCCCCAGCATCTTAGGCCAGGGGCCTGCTTGGCACCAGCCCAGGAGCCCACGCGCCACAGCCTGTGCCAGCAGCAGATGGCGGGGGGCGGGGAGAATTGTGCTTCTGTGATTCACACACGCACGGGGTGGGGGGCTGCGCAGATCTGGAGCCCACCTCCTCCCTGCCCTTCCTGGCCACGCGGTGTGGGGAGGGTGCCGTGAAGGGGGACAGCTTGTGAACCTCCGCCAGCTGGCCCATGTTTTATGTTCTCCTCAAAGGAAGTGATGTGGCATAAATATCCTTCACATCCTGTCCCTCCTGGCAGGGCTCCTTCCCTGAGCTAGAGAAGAGATGTGCTCCAGGGACACAGCGGACAGTTCAGAAAGATGTCTGCCTCAGTTTCCCTGGCTGTGTCCTCAGAGTGTCAGTGTAAAGGATGAGCCTGGCCCATGGTGCCACTCAGGATGTGGCCCACCTGCCGAGCCTGGCACAGAGGAGGGTGGGCACAGAGGCAGAGCACTGCTGGGGGCCAGGCAGGGGGCAGTCCCAGGCTTCCTGCAAGTCCAGCGAGCTCCAGTGCAGTTGGCCCTGTCCCCCCACCAGCCCATGACGGTCAGGTGGAGGTTTGGGGTAGTGAGCTCCCCGCAGCTCTTGTGGTCTGGCCTCACGGTTTGCATGATGCTTCTCTGTTTCATCCTTCCATTTTTCCATGCATCCTTCCATCTGTCCTGGGGATGAACAAAGTGTGTTCCATTGTCCAGAGGGGAAACTGAGGCTTTGGGGGTGATCTGCACCAGAGCCAAGATTTTCAGGCATGTTGAAGTGAGGCTGGGCCTTCAGGATAGCAAGGATCAGTGTAGGGAGGGGGTTGGGTGTACTAAGTGGCTCCTCTGAGGATCCCTGCCCCTCCTCCCTTGGCTCCACTCCAGCCTGCGGGGAGAGGACAGGCAGGCTTCTGGAAGGGTGGGCAGTGTGACCTCTTACATGGCATGTGGTGGGGGACAAAGGTGGCTCGAGTCCTCCTCCCCACTTCTTCATGGAGCCCCTTCCTGGAGCCAGACTTGGTGACTTTCTCCTGGTGACCCATTTCACAGGGCTCCTCTGTCCCCGACACCAGCATTGCCACCTGATGGAGAGTTGGGGCGCTGGCACCCAGAGCCCTGGCTGTTTGAGGCAACCTCACCTCTCCTGTGGGAACTGGGAAGCCCAGCCACCAGTGGAATCCTCTCTGCTGCCAACTCCTGTGACCATAGGTGACTTTCACCCCAGTTTCCCTGCCTGTGAAATGGGGACACTGGGGACCTACATCACCAATGTGTCAAAAGAGCCAGTGAGCATCCAGCTGCAGCTGGGATGGCAGCAGAGAGTCCTGTGCAGGGAATCCCCCCTCACCTGTGCTCCTGGAGCCATCTGTGACACTGCTGTGGCCAGGCTGGGAGCTGGGCCCTTCCCCGCACGCCATGGGTCGTCCCACCCAGGACCTGCAGGCTGGGAGTTCTGGGCCCCACTTTATGGTTGAGGAACGGTGAAACCATATGTTCTTGCGGTGCAGAGGTATAGCTGAGTGTCACTAACTCTGTCATCGGTCCCAGATGGCAGCTCCTGTACTGCCACCAACACTTTCCCTTCTATCATGGCTAGAAAACAGGCTAAGAAAGGATATGGGATGTGGCCCATGTCACCCAGCAAAGGACCTTCAAGGCTAGAGCTGGCTCTTCTAAGACTAAGACGGTCTTCTATACTTAAGCTACAGCCCAGCCAGTCACAGCTCAGAGCACTCCGGAAGTGCTGTGTTCTTGGCTTCCTGCTTTGCTTCGGCTTTATCATCAGCACCAGGGTCAGCGCCCGGCATGCAATCGTTGGTCTGGGAGGATTTGCATTGAGAATGAACTGGGAGGACTGGGGCTGGGCCCTGGGCCAGGCCCCAAGGGAGAGTGGGAGTGGCTCATCCGTGGGGACTTGAGAGCAGGGAGGAAGCAAGATACTGAATGCTTATAATTTGACTCCCAGATGTTTATTAAATTACTAATTTTCTACTGATGCTTCTGTGACATACCCACTAGGGACTGTGGTCTTATCTGCCTTCCTGTACAGAAAGGCGGGCCTCTAGTTCCTGTCTCAGGACTCCTGACTTCTGGGTTCTTAAAACAGGACAAGAAGAGACACCCTGACCTCAACCTGGGCTGGATGGGGCGTCAGAGTGCAAACTGGACCTCTCTGCCCTAGACAGCACTTGCAATGAGCAGCCTCTGTTTATTGGCATTTGTCACTTAATCCTCCCCACAGCCCTTCCAAATAGGTGCGGTTGTCTAACAAGGAAATAAGTTCGGATTTTTCCTAGGGTCCTACAGCTGATTGGCACCCAAGCTGGATGTGAGCCTGGAGCTGTCTGACTCCAGAGTGTGTGATCTTTATCATATGTCGCCCTGGAAAGGCCCTGGCACCAGAGTCCTGTTATCAAAGACCTTGGCTTGTGCCTATGAGCCTGTCTGGGATGTCAAGACCAACCACAGGCAAAAAAGTGTCCCCTGAGGCCACAAATCCACAGCAACTCTTTTGCTGGGGCTAGAGATCATGGCAACAGAGCTGGCCCTATTCTCCAGAATGTCCTGGGCTAGGTGAGGGAGCGGGGTGGCAGGTGGCAGTAGAGGGGTGGAAGGGCTCCTGGTGGCTCTGATGAGGGCTGCTGCCCACACTCTTGTTGCTGGAAGGCCATGTACTGATGGGCCAGTAAAGAAGTGACCATCTTGCCTCTGCTCCTTTACTTCCCACAGCTCTCTCGCCAGTGCCAGGCTTGGTTACCTGCAGTTGTATTTCTGTCCTCATTTTGCCTCTGAGGACTCTGAGGCTGACCATGGTTTCTCAGCAGGGTGGTGGCATCTCAGTGCCCGGTGCCTTTCCTCACTCATCCATGACCTCACACATCCTTCCTTCTTTGCCCTGTGAGCAGCAGGAACTCCCAGCCCGTGTGAACCACTCGGCAGCCCCGGCCCCTGCGCCCGCGGTACCCACCGCCCTGCACTCCAAGATGGACGAGCTGGAAGGGCAGCTGCTGGCCAAGGTGCTGGCCCTGGAAAAGGAGCGCGCAGCCCTCAGTCACAGCAGCCACCGACAGCGCCAGGAGGTGGAGCAGGAGCTGGATGCCCTGCAGGGCCGCGTAGCTGAGCTGGAACACGGTGGGTCCCGCAGAGGGCAGCATGGATCAGGCCTTGGTCTGAGGCGGGGTCCTGAGGCCGCTTGACAACATGTTGTGCTCTCCGGAGGCCAAGGCTGGATGGGAACACAAGAGGAAGAGATAATAGTATCATCCTCAGAGTGATCATTGACAATCTCTGACACTACCGTGCCTCAGAGTGAGCTAGGTACTGGACATGCCTGCTCATTCTTCACTAACTGCAGGGATTTTCACAGGCAAGAAACAGGTTCACAGAGGCCACGTGATTTTCTCAAGGACACAGTGGCCAAGGACCTAGACTCAGACCAGGTCTAGACTCCATGGTCACAAATTAAACCACCTACAAACACAACCTTCCATGAGTTGGGATTTTGTCATTTGTTTAACACCTCAACCTGGCACTGCCAGGGGGACAGAGAAGCATAATGGACAGTGTGCAGGTGTGGACCTCAGGAGCTCAGGCTCCAGGTTTCAGATCTGCAGATTGTTTTGTTCAAATCCCAGCTCTAGCTGTGTGCCCTTGAGAAAATAATCTAACTTCTCTATGTCATGATGTTCTCATGTGTAAACAAGGGTAGTAATAGTGGGAGGGTCGTTACAAGGGGTGAAATAATTATGTAAAAATGCTTAGGACAGGCTGGGAATACAGCTCAGTGACACAAGCACCTGCCTGGCAAGCACAGAGTCCTGAGTTTGATTCCTGGTACCAAAAAAAAAAAACAAAACAAACAAAAAAAACCCATAAAAATTAAAAATAAAGTTAACAAAATGTTTTTTAAAAATGCCTAAGATAATGCCTGCCCCATAGAAAGCAGTTGAGAAAGTCTAAATAGCTAAGAACTCTAAATAATAATAATCATAGCTAACAAATGACCAGCATTTCCTATGGGCAAGACCCTTTATATTCTGGCCCACCCAATCTTCACACAGCCCCAGGAGGGAGGAAATATTACCCCCATTTTAATGATAAAACTGAAGTTAGAGAGGATAAATTTAATATTTTGAAAGTCCTGTGGCCAGAAAATGGCACAGGAGGGATTTGAACTCGGGAAATGGCAGATTGAAAACCCTTGGGCTCCAGCCACATCCATGAGCACAGAGGCTGCACAAAAAAAGGGGGTGAAGGCACCTGACACACGTCAGATGGCCAGAAACTGTTAGCCCTCCTTCCACCCTGGGCAGTGTCCCCTGACCCCGCCATGTCTGCCCCCAGGATCCTCGGCCTACAGCCCCCCGGACGCCTTCAAGGTCAGGATCCCCATCCGGAACAACTACATGTATGCACGGGTGCGCAAGGCGCTGCCGGAGCTCTACGCCTTCACCGCCTGCATGTGGCTGCGGTCCAGGTCGGGGGGCACAGGCCAGGGCACCCCCTTCTCCTACTCGGTTCCCGGACAGGCCAACGAGATCGTGCTGCTGGAGGCAGGCCAGGAGCCCATGGAGCTGCTGATCAACGACAAGGTGGGGGTGGGGCCGGGGTGGGGGTGGGGCCGGGGTGCGGGTGGGGTGGGGGTGGGGCCGGGGTGGAGGTGTGGGTGGGGCCGGGGTGGGGGTGGGGTGGGGGTGCGGGTGGGGTGGGCTCGCACTTCCAGGACCATCTACACCCCCAGGGTCCCACACACGGCCTGGCACTTTCGTTCTACTACTGGGGCTCATGAAGTGTCTCCTGTGTGTGAGGCCAGGCTCTGGGGACGCAGAGACAAGCCAGACGGTGGGGGGCGGGGGGCAGACTGAAGAGGGGCTTGTGTCCAACGGAGGGGGCAGTGTTGTCCGGTTGTACAGAGGCGGTCAGTAAGATGCCCCGAGGATTTCCCAGGGGCCCGGCTTTGGGGGCCGGGCTGCAGGTGCCCGTGCCCATTGCCCTGCTCCTTCTCCGGGACAGAGACCAAGGAAGGAAGGGAGGAGCGAGGGCTGCTGGGGGAAGGAGGGAAAGTTGGTGAGTGCCTCACCCCTGCACCCCCAAACCAGTCTCCTTGCCCCTCCCATCTGGGGAGAGAATAGTGTCAAGCCCAGAATTCCGGGTTCAAGGCCTGGTCCTGCACCGCACCCCCTGTGTGACACAGTCATTCACTCACTCTGTGCCTCAGTTTCTTCATCTGTAGAACAGGAGTGATAATAGTCCTTACCTCTTAGGGCTGGGGTGAGAAATATGACCCTTAAATGCGAGTGCAGGATTCTGAGCAGAGCCCAGCCGTTATCAAGCTGCCTTGGATGCCGGCTATTTTACTGTGTCAGGCACCCTGCTGAGAAGCCCTTGATCCTCTCTTACCCTCCACCTTCCCAACAATGGCTAAGGGAGGCAGGTGGCTGCATTGATCCCATTTTGCAGATGGAAAAGTGAGGCTCAGAGAGAGGCAGTGCTCCCCGGACACACAGCAGGTGAAGGGTTGAGGGGGTGATTCTGGGTCTGGGTTCCAGAAAACACCTCAGTCCCTCCTACTTCCTCACACCCAGGCCTTCCACCCTGTCCCCTGGCCAGGCTGGCTGGCAGGCCAAGGACAAAACCGGAGTGGGGAACAGTTGGCAGCAGCACAGCGATTGAGGGGGGAAGAAGGAGGGTCTTATTGCCCCCTTCTCCCACTGAGTTCCTCCCCTGCCTGCCATGGTGCTTTGGGCCTTGCAGACATGGTGATCCTGTGAGACGCCTGCAGACAGCACCTGTCACTGCTGTCTGGGAGCAGCCAGCAGGCACACAGGGCCTTGAGGCACTTTTCATGGGGGTCCTGAGCAGTAAATGAGGGCAGAGAGTTTCTCCTGTGGCTCCATAAGACTAAGGTAGCTGGCAGCAGAGCCTGCGCCCTGCTACCGTCACCACCCCTGGCTGCTGTCCTTTGACCTAGGCTTAAGGGACAGCCCTTCCGGAGAAGGATTTCAGCACCCCAGACAGAGCACGGACATGGGCAGCCTGCAGATCTTGCAGGTCTAGCCATGGAGTGGAGGGATTCCAGTGTCCTTCTGGGTGGTTCTGTGCCATGTCCCTGTCCTCTCAGCCTTCATGCTTCCTGGGCCTTCATGGTGGTCCTGTGCTGTTTCCTCTGACAGTGTTGTCCCTGAAGTCCTCCCTCCTTGCAGGCATAGTTTAATTAAAGGCCAGAACCAGACTGACCCAGACCCTGTATCCAGAATAGGCCTTGCACCAAGGAGGTCTCAGAAAGTGCCTGTTAAATCATGATCTCAGCCCATGCCACAAAGGAGCCCTCTGGGAACATCAGATGCACAGCCAGCAAGTTCCTTTCATCTCACAGACCAATGCCAATCCATTAGCGTCAGCTTCCAGAGTACTGTGATGAGAACCAGACTGGGCTGAATCAGGCTCAGGGTTGATTGGCCATGTCTGCCTTGGGTGGAGGAATAGGCAGTGGCTGCATGTCTGCTTTCCCTGGTCTGAGCCCTGCACTTTACTGACAGAGGGGGAAGAACAGCCTTCCCCATGGTCACACAGGAGGTTGATGGTAGAATCAAGGCCAGAGACTAGTGCCCAAGCTCTGTCTGAGGCCATTGTGTCACTGCCAGTGCTTCCTGAGCTCCAGGCATGCGCTGAGACCTATGGATACTATACAGACACTGCTTCCAGCCTCAGGACCTTGCGTGGCTGGAGAACTGGGCAGTTTCAGTGCCCTAAGGAAGCTGCTCAGGCAGATGGTCAGGGTAGAGAAGTGAGGGGTCAGGGAAGAACTGGCTAGGGGAAAGGAGGGTCAGGGCTTGGGTTGGTCCCTGGATGGATGTCTCCCCACCCTCCCAAACCCCTGCTCCAGTCTTGGGCCTGTGGCCCCTTTAACCTGGGGTTTGGGCACCTTTGTTCAGGTGGCCCAGCTGCCAATGAGCCTGAAGGACAACAGCTGGCACCATGTCTGCATTGCCTGGACCACAAGGGATGGCCTGTGGTCTGCCTACCAGGACGGGGAGCTGCAGGGCTCTGGGGAGAATCTGGCGGCCTGGCACCCCATCAAGCCTCATGGCATCCTTATTCTGGGCCAGGAGCAGGTAAGGTTCAGACCAGGGTTGGCTAGAGGCTCAAGTACTTATCCTGCCCTGACAGGGAGCATGAGGAGAAGGGGTTGGAGAGGGAGACCCCGAAGACACAGTGGTGACCCTGGTCTGACCCACCTTTCAGGTGGGCACACTGAGGGGTACTGTGAGCAGAGACCTGACAAAGGGGTTAGAACCTTAGGGGTGGAGTCAGAACCTGGGGGCGGGGCTAGAATTTTTAAGGTGTGGCCAAAACTTTGGGTAGGGATTTGAACGTTGGGGGTGGAGCTAGAACCTGGGGGTGGAGCTAGAGCCTTGGCAGAGCTGGAATCTGGGAGGTGGCCAGGCCTCCAGCAGGGACGGGCACCTGACGCTGAGGCTGTCTGTTGTCTGTTCAGCTTCCTCACTCCATGTCTCTCCTTTCTCTGCTGTTCTCTTGGCCCAGGATACCCTGGGAGGCCGATTTGATGCCACCCAGGCCTTTGTTGGTGACATTGCCCAGTTTAACCTGTGGGACCATGCGCTGACGCCTGCCCAGGTCCTGGGCATTGCCAACTGTACTGCGCCACTGCTAGGCAATGTCCTCCCCTGGGAAGACAAGCTGGTGGAGACCTTCGGGGGAGCCACGAAGGCCACCTTTGATGTCTGCAAGGGGAGGGCCAAGGCATGAGGGCCACCTCGCCCAGGGCCCCTCCCATGCCTGCTGCTTTGGGGACCTTAAGTGGGCTGTTTCCCCTCAGTCTGTCCACCCACTGTCCTTCCTTTCTGCCCACTCCAGACTATGCCTCTCCTTCCCCGCTCCTGTAACCACCCCTCCAGAATCCCCTGCCCTGTGATGGGAGTCCCCTCTGTCACCTGGGTGGGGACAAGCATCTAAAGTCCACAGGTAGAGCCTGGGATGAGTCCTGGCTCTGACCCTCCTGGTACTACACAGGAGTGGTCTCCTGCCCACCCGACCCTGCCCCATCCATCACCCTGACTCCATTGATTACAATGGCACCCCCCACGGGGTTGTCCCAGGGTGGCCTCCATGCTGCAGTCCGGCCCTGTCCCCTCCAGGGCTGCAGGAGGCTGTAGAAAGGGATGACAGAGACTTGGAAGATCACACCCTTCCTCCTCCACCTTCCCGCCAGCTGCCCACTGGGGAGCCCCCCGCCCTCAGCCCCTCCCTCATTGCTTTGCGTGCAGTGGTTTGAATGTTGGCTCCACGCCTGGTGCAGCCCCTCCCAGCTTCCCAGCTCCAGCCTGGAGGGCTGAGGGACCAAGACCCCCGACCCCCGGAAGCCAGAGGGCTGTAGTAATCTCTGTGTGCCCCTGGAAGCTGTGTCCACTGCCATGGTCACCCCTCCTGCTCCAGGCCCAGGACAGGTCTGGGACCCCTACAGCATGAGCGAGGAGAAGTTTCAGACAGACATGGCAGCCTGGGCAGCCCCACCACAGGCAGAGCCACATCACCAAGCTGTGTGCGGCCTGCTGCTGTGCCTGTCCTCCCAGGGCCTGGCTGTCCTCCCTGTGAGATGACCCACAGTCCTGGGCAGATAGAGCAGGCAAGCCTAGAGACCCAGGGGCTGGCAGGGGCGGGTCCTGGGGCTGGGCAGCAAAGAAGGTCAGGCTGGTCATGGGTTAGGTCAGCAGCTGGCTCCAAGGTCACAGTCAAGGGCAAGGCTCCAGGCCAAGTAGGCTCACGTATGATCTAAAAGCATCAGCTCTCTCTGGATCTCCTCTCTCCCACATGGCGCTCCACCCTGACTAGGATTTTCTCCTAGAGCTGGTTCCTCTCCTTGAGCCTGTCACTACTAGCTCCCCTACAAGAATAGAAGAATATCAGAGCTGAGAAAAACCATCCACTCCGGCCCCTTGCTTTATGACAGATGGAGAAGAGCTCAGAGAGGGCAAGAGACTTACAGAGTCACACAGCAAAAGGGCCAGAACCACAACCCAGGGCTTCAGTGTTCTTCCCTCCACTTCACCCTCTGGAACATGCTTTATACAAAGCCTGGCACTCTTGGCACCAGGAGGCGAGAGGAGGAGGGCACGATCCCTGGTACTGTGGCAGAAGGGACAGCTGAGGATGCAGGTGTCCCCCCCTGCCCATTCCTCCCAGGCAGCTGAGCAGTGACAAGCTACCTGACTCAAGTGGGCTTCTGTGCCTCTTGTCCCCCTTTCTGCTCCCTGCCTCTGCTCCCCACAGCCACTCAGCCTGAGATTTGATCCAGGCTGAGGGGCCAGTGCTGTGGACACCTGGCCAGCACGTGCTGCCTCCAGCCCCCAGATCCTTGCTTCCATTTCAAGAGTGCAGATGGATGGCTCAGTACCCCAGTCCAGCCACCCCCCCCCAAGTCAGAACCATGGTGGCTTCAGCCAGGACCTGCTGAGATCCAGTTGCCCCGGTAACAGCCAATGACATCAGCTGGGTCAAGAGTCTCATCATCATGACACACACTGTTGCTGGGGTGACGGCAGAATTCAGATCTTACATTTTGGGGACACTGAGCTTGACAAGCTTCTGCAATTGTTTTGGAAAAAATAGCTTTCAGGGAGGTCTCTGGAGGATGGGTCTTAGGAGGGTGGTGACAGAGCCTGCTTGGTCACTTGAGCCCACCCGGACTTGAATGTCATCACAAATGCTTTATGCTTTGTCACAGTGAGGATGAGAAGTCTGAGATCTGAGCCTCTTTTTTCCTGTGCCAAATCACCCTGGTCATCCCTCAGGGAATGCAACAAATTGGGGGTGTCATCCCTGGGGAAGGGCCTGGCACCCCATTTCCACAGTCCCCTTCCCTAGGTGCAAAGTTGGGTTTGGGGAACTTCCACCGCTCCCAGGAGACAGAGGGAGAAGGGAAGGAAGAGCTGGGCTTGGCACTTGGCTGCACCCCTGAGCTGCCTGCCTCTCTAGGGGGACAGGGCCCTGCCTGTCCGGTCCTCCTTAGGTGGCTGACGCTTCTCAGGACTCCTGGTTTGCTGCAGTGCAGCTACGCATCAGGACTGTGCTTAGCCCAAGACACAGGGGATGAAGCTGGGGCTTCCAGAGGCGGAGCCACCCGGCCAGTGATACCAGGCAGTGGATGGGTGTGCAGGTGTCATCCGGAGCTGGTCCAGTCCCGGGGGACGAGTGTTCCCTTTCCCTGCAGGGTGAGGTTTGGTGCATTGCTCCTGATGCGTCCCAGCAGCAGAATGACAGAGGGAACATGGGTGCAGGATAGGTGGCCCCTGGGCCAGGGCCCCTTCAGAGAGCCATAGGAGGAGTCTCCACATCCCAGAAACGTGTCCTGCGTCCCACCTGCCTGCACATGGGCTCGGCCCAGCCACTTCTAAGGGACCGCAGTGTCCAGAAGAGCTGGGGGAGGCAGGATGGCTTGAGTCCAGGCAGGGGATGGGGGGGGGGGCTGCTCCCCGGGCAGGTGCTTCACAGCTGTTCTCTGCCAGATTTTCTCACCTTGTGGCATGCAGTGCCCCCACCTCCAGAGCCCCAAGGGGGTGAGCCCACTGCCACAGTTGTGCATGGCCTAAGACCACAGATTTAGGTAGGGTACCTTCTCTTAAAGGAACCAGATTCACTCACTTTCCAGGCAGCTCATGAGGTCACCCCACTGAAACTGGCAACCCTGAACCCAGCATTCTTGACCTTACATGACACAGTGACCCCCGCCCCCAAGAACCAGGTTCCTCCTATGTGTCTCGAGGCAGGAGCCCTCTTTACCCCTTTATGCCAGCTGCCTACCACCCCATGCCCCACCTCCTTCCCAGTCTCCTGACCCTGATGGGTGGGGAAGGGGCTTTCACGGTCCAGGCTGAGCCACCAGTGCGCATGTCACATCGTTGGACACTGCGAAATCAGTGCCCCCCCACCCTTCCTGGCCTCCCCTTCCTCTTTTGTACATAAAGTGACATGAGATGCAATGTGTGTACGTGTGTGTGTGTGAGTGTGTGTGGCCTATGTCATGGCTTTTGTTACCTTTTTGTTTTTGTAAATTTGAGTGTTCAAAATAAACATGCAGTTTACTCAGAGGCTCTTTTTCTTAGCGGGGAGAGGGAGGTACTGTCCTAAGGGGACCATATATGTCTGCCCCAAAGCCTTACCCATCCCAGATAGGCCTCCCAACTGGCCCAGTGCTGCCAGGCCCCAGGCTCAGGTGCACGCAGGAAAGTGGCCCAGTTCTGATAACTGGCCTCGTTCTGAACACCCCTTTCCTGCCTCGTGGCCCAGTTCTGGGATCTGGGTCCCTCCTTGTTCCTAAGACCCAATCTATCTGAGTCGTTTGCCTGGACCCCTCAGAGTGTTGCACCCCTTTAGATCCTAGAGAGATGGGGTTGGGAACAGGAAAGGACCCTGTATTTCAGCCTCTCCCCATGACCTGCCTGGACTCCCCTAGACTGGGCCCACACACCCCAGCCGCAGAGCCCACTGCCCCACCCAGCGGTCTAACACCCTCCCCATCCCTGCAGGGGGCTCCGTCCAGTCCCTGGGCCTCCCTGCCCTCTTAGAGACATTTTCCCAGTGTTATCAGTGTTCTTGGCTGGACCTTGTTCTCAGATGACCTCTGTGAGCAGTGAGAGGGCCAGGCAGGGGTCAGGGGGCCACACCAGCAGGACAGAGTTTCTCAGCCTTTTCCCAAGCTTCCAACAAGAGTGAGATCAGCCCTGAGGCCCAGGAGGTAGCAGAAAGCAGCCCCGTCAAACCGAAAAGCCACATTGGAAGTGTGCTAAGGGACCTGGAAACCCCTGGTACTCTGTGTAGTCCTACTCCAGAATGAATCCAGATTTGTTTTAAAAAGGAAATGTTTTTAATGACTTCCTGCTGTGACACACCTTGAACACTGAGCACCAGGCAGGCACAACTTGTTTATCCTCTCCTGCACCCATTTACTTGCCAACAACTTCCCTCCCTCTGTCCCACGGAGCTGGTGAGGCTGGTGACGGCTGGTGACGGCCAACCCTGGGGAAATCCTGCCTCCACCTGCTCTGCACCAGCACCTGATTCTGACGCAGTAGACTCCCGAGCTCCAAGATGTGGCTCTGCCAACTCTGCAATCTGCATAGCTTCCTTGCTTGAAGCCTTGTTCCCCAAATGCCATGTCATTTCCACTCCACCCTTCAACCTGCAGCCCTCCACCCCCAGCCCTGCCTACGGGAGGGCTGACCCTCCTACGGCCTGGTTCTTCTTCCTCTCTCCCTGCATCCTCCAGGACCTTCTCACTGAGCAACATCTTAAATCTTTTTTTTTTCTTCTTCTTTTTTTTTTAACAGGAGTTGGCTAAGTTGCCCAGGCTGGGCTCACATCTGTGATCCTTCTGCCTCAGCCTCTTGGAGGGCTGGGGATTACAGGTGTGCACTGCCATGCTGGCTCTCCTTTGCCACCTCACCCAGTCTGCCCATGAACCTTCGCTGCCTCCCATTTCTGGTTTCTTCCTGCCGTCTTGAATGAATAGTCCTTTTCTGCAAAAACACTTAAGCAGCCACTGTGTCATGGTGTGCAGGGCCATGCTCAGGTTTGGGGAGTTGCTAGAAGACTCTCGGAACGCAGAAGAGCTGTTAAACTCAGTTCTGGTTTGTTTCACCAAAAAGACACAGATGAAAATCCACCAAGGGAAAGGGCACAGGGCGGGGCCTAGGAGAGACCAGGGGCAGGTAGGTTGGGCCACCCTCTCCTAGAGGTCTAGGGGTAGCACTTCCTTCTGCCAGTACTGATGGGTGGCACGAAGATGAGGACTGTCACCAGGAGGCTCCCTGCACTGTGGTGGCCAAGGCCTGCCCTGTAGCCATTGGGATCTCACCGGACCTCAACTGCTCAGTCATCAACCCCTGTGCCAGAATCAAATGGATACAGTGACCTGTGACAAGTAGAGACAGGCATTTGTCATCAGTGACTTTACTAGCACGAACCATCTGGTGTGGCCCGAGGCAAACAAGGATACTGTCATCAGGCATAAGGTCCGGAGGCACAGGGGACACCTCCTGCACGCTGACCAAGGACCTGCACTTTGGCCTGTGCGGGGCTTGAACGGCCCAAGCCTGTCATGTTAGCCCTGTACTGCCACACTGGGAGCTTAGTCTCTGTTGACACCTCTTGCTTCTCTCCCACCTTGGCAGTTCTCCTCCACCTGTTCCACCCACCCCACCCATGTCACTCATGTCCAGGCCAAGAACAACCTTCATGTTACAAAATCCAAGGGTCAGGCAGCATCTATTGCTGGCCTCACCCTAGGGCACCTGAGGCAACAGGTATGGCGCAGGACCCAGCATCCTTCAGCTCGAATAAGTGTCAGGGCGCTAGGACCGCTGGTCCCCCGCTGCACTTTGAGCACCATGGTTCTGCTTCACCATCTCTGTCTTGAGTTCCCTCTGGTCCCTCCTCATGCCCCCGATCTCTAAATGCTGCACCACCCCAAGGCACAGCCTGGGGCTCCTAAGTCTTCCTCCACTCCAATCTCACCCAGGCCCATGGCTTTAACTGTCAACTGATGACTTTCAAAACGAGGACTCTTGCAGGTGTCAGGGTGCATGCCTGCAAACCCAGTACTCTGGGAGGATGAGGCAGGAAGATTGTAAGTTTGAGCCCAGCCTTGCAAACTTCACAAGACCCTGTTTCAAAATTAAAAAAAAAAATAGTGCTTGCTTCAGCAGGACAAAGCTAAACTTGGAACGATACAGAGAAGATTAGTGTGGCCTCAGCACAAGGGTGACACACAGACTTGTGAGGGAGTCCGTATTTCTCCTTGAGACCATAACGGTAAGTGAAATAAATCAGACACACAGGCTTAAATGTTGCATGATTTCTCTTCTAGGAGAATAAATAAAGAGTATACGGGGTTGGGGATTTAGCTCAACAGCGTAAGTGCCTGCCTGGCAAGCACAAGGTCGTGAGTTCAATCCTGGTACAAAAAAAAAAAAGTATAAATAAAGAGCAAAAATAGAAGACAGATAACAGAGTGTGCAGGGAGATAGGGCACTCTCAAACGGGAAGGGACCCGAGGGAAAGGAAAGAGGAGCAAAGAAGAATGAAGAGGCGTTTTGTACACTTACCAACTCCTCACAGGAAACTAAACACTACACACTGCAAACACGGACTAATAAAAAATAAAAATGGAAAAGAAATTTCAAAGTTAAAACAAATAAGAAGGGTTGGGGATGGAGCTCAGTGTGAAGACCCTGGGTTCAATTCCCAGCATTGCCAAAAAAAAGACTCCCATCTTGGCCTTTTCCTGACCTCTACCCTTGCACCCAGGTTACCTAATAGAATCCTGAAAGTCACAAACCCAAAACTAAACTCCGGATGCCCCTCCACCCCGCCCCAGGCCTCTCTTTCTTAATTCCAGGGCCCCAGGTACTCACGGACTCTCTTGTGCCCCATCCACCCCAGCCATCCACCGCCTGCTGACTCCACCCACTAACCCTTCAGGGCCCTGTCCACTCCTCCCTCGTCTGCACAGATGTCCTACTGTATCTCTCCATCACCCAGCTGCAGGGCCTTCCTTTAACCCCTATTCTTCACGAGACACCGAAATGATCATACAGCTCCCAGAACACGCTCTTCTCAGCACATCTGGAAGGAAACCCAAAATTTCACCCTGGGACCCCAGGCCCACCCACCGCTCTGGTCCCAGGCCGTCACTCAGGGACGCAGCAGCCTTCTTCCCGTGCCAGGTTCAGGAACCCACACGAGTTGTTCCCTCGTCCCTGAATGTTTCTTCCCCTTGTTTGCAGACTTGCTTGTTACTGTTCGGGTCTCACACGTCAGGCAGCCATCCCAGAAGGTTTGCTGACCACCTGGCCTCAAGCTGAAGCCTTATCCCTCTTGCTGCGGGATCTCCGTGTAGAGAGATGAGACATCTAGGTCTTTTTCCTGGAAGCAGCTTCATTCGCTCCGGCACTGACTCAGCGGATTCATATCCAGAAGCTGAGTGCTGAACACGCAAAGTTGCACGATTTTACACAACCGTTGTGTCTTTGTCTCCCCTCCGTGGGCGTACGCTAACACTCTGCAGTCCGGCTGGGTGTGATTTATGTTGCGGAGTTGCATCAGAGCCACACGCGTGTACGCAGAGGCTGACACTGCTACGCTGTGAAAAGTGGCAACCCTGGGACTCTGATCTAGTCTGACTCCAGAACAAGCAAGCTGTGTTACTCAGATTCTCATCACCGTAATGCAATGCCTGATATAATTAACTAGAAAGAGAAGGGGCTGGCTAAAGCGGGTGGTGCGCACCTATAATGCCAGCGCTTTGGGAGGCTGAGGTGGGCGGATCAAACGTTGGAGAGCCTGGGAAACATAGTGAGAAGCTGTCTCAGAACAAGAAATAAAGAAGGACTGAGCTAGTGGCTCAGCATGAGAGCCTTCAGCTCAACCCCCAGTACGGGAAGGGGGGGAGGGGTTTATTCTGGCTCACGGTTTGGAGGTTCCAGTCTGTGGTCCATTAGCCCCATTGTTTGGTGCCTGCGGCTGGAGCACACGGCAGAGAAAACTTACCCACCTCATGGCCAGGAAGCAAAGAGAGTGAGGAAGAAGCCAGGAACCCACAGACCCCTCCTAGGCCCTGCTCCCAGGGACACAAGCACCTCCCATCTGGCCCAGTTACCAAAGCTTTTGCCACCTACAATTGCTCCACCCTGGAGACCAAAGTTTTAACTTTGCAGAGCACCCAACTGCCAAACTACAGCACCCACAAATGCTGCAGGGGGAGTCTATAATCTGGGGTCCCCTTCCCTCAGGTACCAAAACACTAAGGCTGATGCCGGAGACCTCTGCTGCAGACAATTTCCCGTGGAGATCGGCTAGGAAAACTGTACAGGAAACATGAGTCATCCAGGGAAGGCATTAGAGGGGAACAGAGGCAGGCTGGATGGCAGGAGGCACAAAGATCCCAGAGAGAAGAGACGTGCAGAGAAGGAAACCTGATTCACATGGGGTGACTCAGGGCAGCAGTGGACAGTGTGACAAGAAAAGAGATGGCAAATCCCGTGGAAAACTGGAGCTCAGGATGAGGCCCTCTGGTAGTTGACACAGGTCTAGAGGGGACCCCAAAAGGTTATACTCTTGGAAATATTCTGGCCCCCCCTCACTACCACAGATGAACAACAGTTTCTGACCCTCTTATTCACTGCCTGAGTCACGGTGTCAACCGTTTCACCAACAGCTGGCTCAAAGCAAAAGTCAATTCTGCAGGAGGAGATGTCGTTATCCACAGTCTCACTTTGCATTCTTGTTGTGTAAGGTTTGGTGTTCCAAGGAAAATTGTTGCCAGGCATATCTGGAAACAAAACTGAGTAGAAGAAAATCCAGAGAGGAGAAACAAGATGTAAACAACAGACCTACACGTCTGATAAAACGGCATAGAATCAAACACACGCACACGCACATGCACACGCACATTCACATACACACTCCCAAACACTACTGCAAGTAAAACAGGGTTGCATCTGAACAGAGTTGCTTCTGTGTCACATCGTGATGATACTGTAATCTAGTCTTTCCAGGAGTTACTGTTGGGAGAAACTAAGCAAGAACACATGGGCTCTCTTCATGTTACATATTACAATTGAATAGGAACCTATGATTACCTCAAAGTAAAAAAAAAAATGTAATCTAATAATGAGAGATCCAAATGGTGGAGTTTTTAAGTTAGACTTGAAAATAATTATGGCTCCATATTTAGGACACTTAAATGACAAATGGGAAAGTTTCAAGAGAATTATAAACTACAAAAAAGAATCAAATGGGAATTCTAGGACTGAAAAAAATACATTCACTGAATTTGTGAAGTTAATAAATAGGGTTAGCAACAAACTGGATGCAGCTGCAAGAGATAAAAAAAAAAATGATCCAGCATAAAGA
This sequence comes from Hydrochoerus hydrochaeris, assembly GCA_004027455.1. Classification (NCBI taxonomy): domain Eukaryota; kingdom Metazoa; phylum Chordata; class Mammalia; order Rodentia; family Hydrochaeridae; genus Hydrochoerus; species Hydrochoerus hydrochaeris. The sequence continues at coordinate 17,119 of PVLA01009719.1, read as the reverse complement.
CTGAGGGAAAAGAATGGAAACTATTTAAAAAAAAAAAGATTAGAAGGCTAATATAGCACAGGGAAAAGGTTCAATGGGGAAAGATCCTGGAAAAAAGGAGAAAGTGCAATTGGGATAGAAATGCTATTTGGATAGATAATATTTGAGAATTTTGCTAAACTACTGAAAGACATGAAGCCACAGATTCAGGGGTCTCTGGGAACTCCACACATGAGGCATGCAAGCAAACTACACCGAGGCCCCGATCGTGAAGTAGCTATAAACCACAGACTGAGATGGACTGGCACTGCCATGGCCAGAGGGGCTTTGCTGTGAGGAGTCCGGCTTCTCCTGCTCCCTGGCTCTTGCCTGCCTGACTCCTGCTGTGGGAGAAAGTAAGAAGGCCCTCCTCGTGCTCCGGGGCTTCCAAAGCGAGTAAGACATTTCATCAAGGAGTGGAGAAAGTGCGGCAGCACGTGACATCCAAATGCTGAAAGGAAACTGTCACCCCAGAATCCCAATGCACTGAGGACATCCTTCAGAAGGGGAAGCAAAGTAAAGATATTTTCAGGCAAAGTAAAAAACTGCAGGGTTCATCACTAACGGTCTTGTCACCAACAGAGCTTCCCAAAGGAAATCTTCAAGGAGGTGATTTAAGGAGAGGGAAAGTTACCCCAAGGGAGATACAGACTGGGGACCTGTGGAGAGGGGAAATGTGGATGATCTAATCCACACTGACTGAAAATAAAAGCTATCATGCCTTGTGAGATTTAAACAGCATGGCAGTGATAAACACAAAACGCAGGAAGATAAACACAGTGGAAATTGTTTAGTGTCCTGGAATTGACCTGGAAGTAAAAACATTAATTTTATCTTAAACTTTTATATTTCTAGGATCAATGCTACATTTTCCTGGGCTGATAGCCAGGTGACACATGCCTGTAATCCCAGCACTCAAGAGGCTGAGGCAGGAGGATGGCCATGAGTTCAAGGCCAGCCTGAACTACATATCGAAACTGTGTGTCAAAAACCCAGGCAGAGACAGAGATAGAGATAGAGATAGAGATAGAGATAGAGATAGAGAGAGAGAGAGTTATAAATTTAGATTTGGCAGCACACCTGTAATCCCAACTTCTCAGGGGGCTGGGACAGGATTGAAAGTTTGAGCCTAGTCTGGGCAAATTAGTAAGATCCTCTCTCAAAATTAAAAACAATAATAATATTAAAAGATGAGGATATAGTTCAATGGCAGAGTAACTGCCTAGCATGTGCAAGTCCCAATGCTCAATCCTCAGTATGGAAAATAACCCCTCAAAAGAATATATAATTAACAAACTACAACTACAAAAGAAAACATTACATAGTAAAAATAATGCAGAAGAAGACAAAATTGGGCATAGTGGTAAATGTCTATAACACTTTAGGAGGCTGAGGCAGGAGGGTCACAAGTTGGAGCCCAACCTTTGCAACTCAGTGATTTGACAAAATCCTGTCTCACAGTGAGAGAGGGAGAATGAGTGGGAGTGGAGGTGGCTGGGGATACAGCTTAGTATGGAGGCCCTGGGTGCAGTCCAAAGAAGAAGGATGAGGAGCCAAGAAGTGAGAGAAAAACCAACATAGAAAGTGTGGAACAAATAGAAAATAAATAGTAAATTTTCCGATCTAAATTTAATTTTAATGCACAGGAGTAATTACTGTAAATATATAAAGATAAATGTCCCAAGTGAAAGATAAATATCATTAAACTAGATTAAGGGGAGTTTTATAGAAAAGTTGAAATTAAAAAGATACAAAACATACTATGAAAATTCTTTTTTTTTGTACTGGGGATTGAACTCACAACCTCGCACTTGCTAGGCAGGCACTTAAGCCACTGAGCTAAATCCCCAGCCCATACTATGCAAATTCTAATTGATTTTTTTCCACTTTATTTCAAGGAGAAAAAGAAAAAAGAAGCAAAAATAAAAAATAAAATTCAAAACACATTAATCAGGGGACAACAATGGAACATACATTGCACACTGTCATCCCCAAACAAATTCTAATTCAAATAAAGTTGGTATAGCTATGCTTAATTCAAAGTAGACTTTAAGATAAAAAGCATTGCAAGAGATAAAAAGGAACATTTTGGGGACTTCTGGGAAGATGGTGGAGTGGTGAGCAGCAGAGAAAAAGCCTCTCCAAGATTTGATGTCCAGCCACTGTAATATAGCAATATGCGGAAGAGAAAAAGGAGGGAAATGAGTCTCCTGGATCCAGGAAGCATATGAAGTGAGACTTGAAGTCTATAGAGAAAGATAACCCAGAAATCCTACAAAAATAAGAAAATCAAACACTGCAGCCAAAGAGAAGCCACGCCCCCTGGTGAACCGCGCCCCAGGCCCGAGAGCCAATGGCCACAGGCCCTGAGAGAAAGCCACGCCCCCCAGAGAGCCCACCCCCACTGGGTTTGAGGAGAAGCCACTCCCCAAGGTAAGCCCCACCCAAAAGGAGTCCCAGAGACACAGGCACCGAAGAAATTGTAATGACACAGCCAAAATTTCTGCAATGATAGCAACTAAAGCAAAGAAACAACTTAGGGCTTATGTTTGATGAACTTTGCATACCTGTATCCAGTAGTCTGAGCAACTATTTGGAGGATAACAGTGTGCAGTGTACTACTGTTGATTTCCTGTCTTGCTTTTGAAATCCAAGGTCATTCTCATTGTATTGTATTGTTTTGTTTTATTCTCTTTAAAATAAAAAAGAATGTTATGAAATAATAAAAAAAGAACTTTTCATTTTTTTAAGACCAGTAGGAAGTCAACTTATTGTTCACTTTGCTACATTTTTCAAATAGGCCAGCATCTCAATGCATTTTTAAATTTTGTAAAAATGTATCCATCTACATTTATTTTTTTATGAGTACATGTTTTCAGTGCATAGCAATTGCAGTCTCTGTGAGGAGTTGGCACATGTACGTAACACATCTCAATTGTTTTTTTTTTACCTCTTTCCCCTTCCCTCTCCTCCTCTCTAGCCCATCTCTCCACCTCTTGGTCTAAAGGGATATTTTATGATGATGAAGAGTCAATCTTTTCAGAAGATATAACAATTATAAATTTGTATCTACATGTTAATACAGCTTCATAACATATAAAGTAAAAATTGACAGAGCCAAAAGGGAGAATTTTTAAATCAAAAATCATAGTAAGATTCTTTAAATTTTTATTTTTTGGTTTTTTAAGACAAAGTCTCACTGTGTAGTTCAGGCTGGCCTTGAACTCACTATGTAGCCTGGGCTGGCCTTGAACTCAATGATCTTCCTGTCTCAGCCTCCTGAGTGCTGGGATTATAGGCATGTACTACCACACCTGGCCATGGTGAGATACTTTTAACACTCCTTTCTTAAGAATTTATAAAGTTAGGGCTGGGGATGATTTAGCTCAGTGGCATAAGCATCTGCTTAGCAAGTGCAAGGTCATGAGTTCAGTCCTTGGTACCAAAAAAAAAAAAAAAGAATTTATGAAATCAACAAACATCTAAGTGTGGGTAGAGAGACTGTGAACAAATGATTAACAGATTTGACCTAGCAGAGCAACTATAGCATAGATATTCTTTTCAAAAGTGTATTGGCTATGGTAGACCAAAGTAATGCCATCCCCCTGTAATTCTGTCTACATCCTACTCCATGGCACCCAGAAATATGTCGCACAGCAAAGCGAAATAAGGGTGAAGATGGAACTGAGGTCGCTAATCAAATGATGGTGAGATCTGAATATAAACCTAGAACTGAGTGGTAAAAAGAAGAAACTAGATGTTAGAGTATCCTAAAGCAAAAGTACAAAATGAAGAGGTTTACTGAGTTGAGGAGGTGGGAAGGAGCCCACAACCCACAGTGGCAGGGCCGTCTCCTTCGACCGGATATGGGGGATGGGACATATGTAACCTTTGAGCGGGGGTGGTGCTTAGGGCGCTTAGGGCAGGCACTGATTATGTGCAAGGAGCTGATTGGAATTTTCTTCCCACGCACTGGGAAAGGAAAAAGGAAGTTGTAATAGGAGAAGAAGGAAGTGACCTCAGGGTAAACATCCCCAGTTTGGCCTTCCACCACCATAATGTCCTGTAATTTATTCTAGGGCAACACTCTTTCACTAGATAATACCTGAATGTTTACAAAATAAGCAATATGCTTCTAAATAATTCATGGATCAAGCCAAAAATATTTGATTATGAAACAATTTGAACTAAAAGATAATGAATCTACCCTCACTTAGATGTTTGTCAATTTCATAAATTCTTTTTTTTTTTTTTGTACCAAGGATTGAAGTCATGACCTTGCACCTGCTAGGCAGGTGCTTACTCCACTGAGCTAAATCATTCCTGGCCCTGATTTCATAAATTCTTAAGAAAGGAGTATTAAAAATATCTCACCATGGCCAGGTGTGGTAGTATATATGCCTATAATCCCAGCACTTGGGAGGCTAAGACAGGAGGAGATAATGAAAACACAGAATACCAAAACATGTGAGATGCATTTTAAGGTCTGGAGAGACAGAAAGTTTTAGCCATAGTAGCCATTAAGAAAGAGGGAAGACTGACAATCAATTAAAACTCCATCTCAAGGAGTCAGTAAATCAAGCAGAAATAAAGACAAAATATTGTATATAAAGAGCCAATAAAATTGAACTCAGAATGGTTACATTTCTGCAAAGATGACAGAAGGAAAAAGGCAGGGGAATATTCTGGGAGCTGTGGAGCAGAGTACTTGAGGGACTGAGCAGGGTGGGGAGCCCCAAGAATGAGCCCAGTGTGACACACAGTATCATACGTACCCTGAAGTCAAGTCTGCCTAAGAAAGGATGTGAGCTTGTAGCTGAGCCATGCTCCACACCACTGGGACATTTGTACCAAACATAAAGAGACCTCCAAGCATCTGCTCTCTGTTGGGTCCCAGGGGAGACCTGAGATGGAAGGACAAGCAGGACAAGGTCCTTGCTCCAAAAGAACTCACAGGAGAAGACAGAATGAAACCACAGGGAACGGAGGAGATGGGTAGCAATGGCAACATGTACCAGGCAGGATGTGAACACAAAGCACTCTTTCAGTGTCACATGATAGGACTCCAATGTGTGCATGCTTAGCCCAAAAGCTTGTGAACTCAGATAATTGAGAGGAGGGAAGAAATGGTGGCAAGAATATCAGCGGGAAGGACAGGTGAGCAGAGGCAGGGAGGTGAGAAACATCCCAGTGTGTCAGGGAGCCAGGAAGGTTGGTGTAGAGCGAATGGAACATCAAGGAGCCCACAGCAACACTGAGAACTTTGAATGCTACATCATGGCATGTGGAAGTCTCTGGGCAGGTGACAGGGAACTATGGAGGGAAGGAAATGCAGTGGGGAGATCAGAGCTTTAGAAAGACCACCCTGACTGTGGTCCGGAGGGTGGGTTAGAGAACAGCAGGCCCATGTAGGAGCCCCACTGGGGAGCTTTTGGGGTGATACAGAAGGATGGTGCTGCTATGCCTGGGGTGAGCTATATGGGGAGCTGGTCAGGGGTCATAACTGGAAGACTTCCCACGGACGGGAGGTGGCGATGGCAGGGCTATTTCCTGGTTTCTGGTGGAGGCAACTGGGTGGCCAGCGATGGCAATATTTGAGGTGTGGACTGTGAGGAGAGCGGGCTGGAGGGAGACATGGATTCGGTTTGGAACACACTGAGTTTGAAGCCCTTGCAGGACATCTTAATGGGGATGGCCAGGAGGCATTGGGATATTTGGATCTGGGGAAAGAAATACAGGAACCATCAGAATCTAGAAAGACATTGACAATGGAAACCACAGGAGTGGATGAGAACCCCAAGGACAGTCTTTAAGATAGCAGTTCTCAAGGATGAGAGGTTGGCATTACTCCCTGGGAATACTCAGACACACCAGGGGGCTTTTCCAGAACACACACTCCTCCCACAACTCTAATAAGCACCGTAGGGAATGTGATCAAGGAAAACACTGCCACTGACCAGGAGGTGCCCCAAGGTAGCAAGAAATTTACAATCATACTGAGAAAAGAAAGTCAAATTAGACACAGAGATAAAAGAAAGAAGAGACCAAGAAGGAGGTGAAATGGAGACAGGAAGTGCAGGAAACCGAGGTGTCTTGATACTAGGATGGGGTGTCCATGGGGTGTTGGGGGAAATCACATTCCAGTCCCTCACCATTCTGACGTGATGGGGCTCTGGAACCTGAATTGTAAAGCACTCTCCAGGTGCTCTCTGGGGTAGAGAACTTTGTGAGATGGATGCAGTCAGCAGGCTCAGCAACCAGAGAGGATGGATCCCTTAAAGTAAAGATCGAAGTGATGGGACCGAGGTATCGCTCAATGGTGCACTGTTTGCCTAACAAGCATGCAGTAAAAAAGACCCAAAAGGTTCTGTCGAATGTCCGCTCCTCAAGAAGTCACTAGTAACCACGAAAGAGAGAATTTTGGTGGCTTTGTGGGAGGGAAGCCAGATTGCAGTGGGCTTCAAAATGTAAAAGAAGACAGCGTGGACCCCGCCTGGGGGAAGCCCGAGTGGGAGGAGGAAGTGAGAGCATCAGCCCCCCAAAAGCCACCTTCATCTCCTGGGGAAAGCTGGCAAAGGGGAGGAAAGAAATCTGGAGGCCCTCTGAACGTGCAGGGGAGGCAAACTGAGACTCGGCAAGGGCCTAACACCCTCCACGCTGCCAAGTCTCTGAAGGAAAACCCACTGTGCCTGCCTCCTGCCTACTTCAAATCCTGTCTTTTGTAGCCACTAAGAGACTGATCTTTCCATATGCCAAATCTGACCCTGTCTGTTACTGCCCTTCCAGGTACCGGCCCGGCAGCTACTCTCCCTGGTTCTCGCTTCACATGAGGAAGCACCAAGTCATCTATCACCCTTCAGACCACCTCCTTACTTCCTTCTGCCATCACAAACACCCAGCCAGAGCTAAGCTCCCTGGAAACGCAGCAATGGGCTTCACTGTGGAGTATCCCACTGACTCTTTGCTACAGGCAACGGAGTCTGCTAGCTCCTCCACTTCCCTTTCTCTCCAGCCACGCTAGTACTTTTGGGTAATTGTCCTCCACGAGGAATCAAAGGCAGGTTCTGGACCACAGCATCGTCCTGTTAGATGGCACAGGTGTCTCCTAGCGACTAGGTGACCTTGGGAGATGTGGCGCAGTGGAAAGCGCCCTGGGTTCCTTCTCCAGGGAACATTATCTTGATTTTTTTTCCTTTATTCGTTTAAACTCCGTGCGCTTTAGTCAGATGGGATTGCGGATAGCGCTAATCTAAAAGGCACTGTGGTGAGAATCAAGTGAGAAATTAATTGAATCGTAAAGCCCTACATAAGTGCTAGTTATTAGGTTTTTGAGGTCCTAATAAAGTAGCAGCTTGGGGTCACGAAACCAACAAATTAATTTGTTATTTCAAACGACGAAAAACTCCACGTCAATACTACTTTTCGAAGTTTTTCTTTTTCTCTCAAAGAACTTCAGTCTGTCCGCGGCTTTTCTGGCACACTCAAGACGACTATAAGCGAAGCCCCGCCTCCCTAGCTTCTAGGCCACGCCTCTTTCTGGGCAAACCCCTACGTCGTAGGGCCTTTGGACACTGATCGACACCTTTATCCACCAATAAAAAGTAAACTTCTGGTCAACGTCCGGTGAGGGGCAGGACTTCCTCGCTGGTTGCTAAGACACTCTTGTTTGCTCCTTGACAACCCTGGCGGGGGTGTGCTGGCTGTGGCCCCGGCTCCGGCCCCCGCGGGAACAGGTGAGGCCCCGGGGTGCGGCGGGCAGCAGGCGGGGAGGGCTGGTCCGGAGGGAGGGCGGGAGGCAATGCGGGGAGGACGAGGCCTCGCCCACCTTCGAGGCCCCACCTCAGCCTCCAGTCTGCTGTTCCTGTCCCAGGACCTCCCCCCACCCACCCTACTTGGGGACCTTCGAGGTGATAGATCCCCGTTGCAACTCTGCAGGCTACCCTTCCTCTTTCCCGCAAGACCCTGTCCAGTTTTGTGCTCCCACATCTTTCCTAATCCGACACCCCCCAGCACCCCATATCCCAACCTTCACACACTAAGCCCCGCTCTCTCGACTTGACCGGTGGTCGTCATTGCCTCCGCCCAGACCACTTGGCTTGGAGAGTTAACGACTACTGGAATATCGGACTGGTCATTTCCCTTTTGGGGCTTTGGTGTCCCCATCTGTAAAGAAGTTGAGTTGAATGATGTCCAAGGCCTGATTCTGACCTTCTAAGATGTTATTCTTTGAGGGAACCTTCGATTCTCTGAGATCATGCTCTCCGTGGTAGGAATCGTGTGTAATGCAAAAAACTTAGCAAATCTGATTTGGATTTCCACTTGCAGGCCTTCGCAAGTGTGGGGTCAGTATTTGTTACTTCCCTTCCTTTGTCTCTTCCCCACAATATCCTCCTCTGGGAAGCATTAAACAGCCCCCTTTATCATCAGCTGACATTTCTTCACTCCTCACTGCTATGCATATCTCTAGCTTTGATCTCACCTGTAGTTTGTGGTTAGGGACACTCAGAGTGGGGGGTTGGGAGCCGGAAGTGACTGATAGGAGTGATGTGATCATGGGACTTCTGCCTCTGTCATCCATGATCAGTGATTTCCTACTTCTGACTAAATACCTCCACTTGCACATTTCGACAGCAACTTATACTCAGTAGTTCTAAAGTCAGATTGGCATGCATCTCTACTTCCGCCTCTATTCTTCATGGGTTCCCCTGCCTCTGTCATGGCATCACCATCCCCCTGGGGCCTCATCCACCACTCTCTTTTGCCCATTCCACTTGGGAAATATTCAGGTTGTTTTGCTTCTGCTTCTGTGAGGATCCTACATCCTCTTCTTCCCAAGGGTAACACCTCCGTTCAAGTATTCAATACCTGTCACCTGGGTCATTACTGTAGCTCCCTAACTGCTGTCTCTGTCTTGTCTCTTTATCAACTCAGTCCACCAGAATATGCAACTGTGCCACCAACCCCCAAGAAAGCTCCAAAGGCTTCCCATTCCCCACCAAAAACAATCCACATTTCTTAATCCTGGGTTTCCAGGTCCTTCTTCACTTCTACAACCCACACCCAGCCTCATACCCAATTTTCTTTGCCCTTTCTTGGCCAGATTCTATCCTCCAGCCAAATTGGATTGTTGGACATTCCATGAAGATGCCTTGAGCTTTCTGTGTTAGGAGCCCTGCGCTCTTGCCTATCTGGAATGTCACCTTACCTGACCACTTGCCAGAGTTCACACTCATTTTTAAGCCCTAATTCCATGCTGCCCCTGCCACCAAGCTTTCTCTTCCCATTCTGTCTACATCTGTCTCCATTCCCATTTGATGCCAGCTAGCACAGCTCATGTCTTTGTGTTGGTCTTTATTTCAATTGTAAGTTCCTTAGGACAGGGACTGTCCCTTAGCACAGAGTAGCTGTTTTTGAAGTCATAGATACCTGGGATTGAATCCTGCCTACCTCTTTATCGGAGAATGGAAAGTCACTTTCCTCTTCTCAGCCCATGTACACATCAGTAAAATAAGGATAATAGGGCCTGGCTGAGGGCAGTAAACGAGACCCTGTGTATAAAACACCCCACCTGGTGCCTAGCTCAAGATCAGTGCTCAGTAAGTATTATTGGATAACTTTACTAGGTCCTCTTCTTTGCCATATTTTATTCAGCAAATAAAATATAATTTAATTATAGTTTGGATTTTTTATTTTTGGCCTTCTGCCATGTGACATGTGCCAGACCCTGAACCCTGTGCCCTGGGCCATGTAGAGGAGATGAGATGAAGCTCCTCAGTCCCAGGGACTTCTCTAGACTCAGCAATGGTGACATCGTGAATGGTTGTGAGATGTCGCCGGCAGTTAGCAATGGTGAATGAGTCTTTAAGAAATAAATCAGTGCTAAGTCTAGCCTGTGTCCATGCTAATGTCACCCTTGGCCTTTCGTCCAAGTCTGCTCTGTTGAGTGGGGAAGAGGCAGGTGAAGGCTGTGTAACCCATTCTCTGTATAAGCAGCTGCTCGTGCAGAGCCGACGGCTGCCACAGCGCTGACTGTCTGTTAGGCCTGGGTCTCAACAAAAGCCTTTGGCATTTCCTCCAAACTCGGTGTGTTCGTGAGGGTGGACCACGTGGGTCAGCGTTTATCACGTGGTGCTGAACAAAGACAATGTTGAAACTGCCGATCTAGAGGAGTCAACCAATGTTTCTTCCCTCTCCCACCTTTCTTTCTCCCTTCCCTTCCCTTCCCGCCTTTGTCTCTCTTCCCCAGTCTAAGGCATGTCAGGTTTTTTCCTGGACCTCAGTTGAAATGACAAACAATAAGGATTATGTTCAAAAAACAAAACAGAACAAAGCAACCTTTGTGAGCCTGCATGGGAACGGTCACTGTCTTTCCCTGAGAATGTCTGGCCTTTATTCAGCAATTCTGTCCCTGTTACTTTTCCACTTACCTCTTTTGTAGGAGATGACACAACCCTAAAGTTTGTATTTAGTGAAATTGGTTCACAGCCACCCTGTGTTTGCTGCCCCCTCTAACCTATCTGGGGAACCCGGCCAGCTTCTGAGACCCTGGTCTTCCCCATCTGTTGAATATCCCTCAGACCTTGGGCTCCCCTGTCCCCTCACCTTTCCAGCTGTTTGGTAGAAGGCCCAGGGTAGATGTGTCAGGAAATGCAGCGATGACCAAGGTACACGGATGTGTGTCCCTGACACATTTCCCTGTGGAAGCAGGAAGACCTAGATGGCTGGCTGGCAGGTGGGTGCTGATGGAATCTATTTGGGTTCCTCCCTTCTTCCAGGAGAGAAGGCTCAGAAGGTAAAATTAGGGGAGCGGATCCGGGCTCACGTCCTGGCTCTGCCACTGCTTGCTGTGCACTCTCAAGCCAGTCCCCAAACCTCTCTGAGCTCAGGTACCTTGACTGAGAGCTGAGAGCCGATCCTTCCCTCCAAGGTTGAAATGAGACCCTGAGTGTGTAAGTGCAACGTTGTTACTGCCACCTTGCCTGGCCCAGGCGGAGCTTTGTGGTGGGTCCTTGTGACTCCTCTCCTGCATTAACACTGTGGTTTGCAGTAGCGGGATGCACGAAATGTTGGTTTGTTGGGCTGATCTGTGAGAGGATACAGAAATCCCCCCATTCCTGCTACCTGGTGCCAAGAGCTGATACCAGCAGTAGAGCCTAGGCCTGTTCCCAGCTTCCCATTGACAGGCTGAGGCAGAGAGAGGCGGGCGTGTGTCTGAAACAGAACCGAGCTGAGCTTGCAGATGTGCCTGGAGCCTGCATCGGAACCCCCCAACATGCTCCGGTGTGTCCTGCCACCTGCCCGGGGGGGCTCTGCAGTGAACATGACCTAAAAACTAGGAATGGCCCAGGCTTTGAGTCTCAGGGCAGGCAGACCCTGTCAGGGTGGTTTCCCATCCCTCCCATGTCCCCAGCCTCTGAAGGCTTTTCCTCAGCTGCTTCCAGAGCAAAATAGCAAGTGGTAATTGAGGTCAGCACCACAGACATGCAAGACAGGGGCGCTGGCTTTGATAAGGCGATGAGAGAGAGCCAGGTCCATGCACCCTTGAAGCACACAGAGGGGCTGGGAGGGTGGGAGAATAAAGGGTGACAGGAGGCAGCGAGGCTGCCCCAGGCTGGGGTGCCACCAAGGGCCAGATGCCATGGGCTCGAGCTCCAGTGCCTGGCAGGTTTGAGTACCCGGGCTGAGCACGCTCGTATTATTAGAAGGCTCTTTCCAGCCTGACACAGCTTCTTTGAGGCACATGCTCATTCACATGGGAGACTGATGAGTTATTAAAGCTCCTAGCTCTGCTATTTTTGGTAGCACCTTTTCAGCAGGACTTTTAATCATGGCCGAATGACTGTACTGTACTCTCATGATGGGGCATCCTAAAAAGTTCCCCTGCCTTTCTATAAGTGGAAACATCTCTACAACTATTCCTTTTTATTGGATAAGTCTCATCCCTTTTGGGTCCCCAGAAGCATATGTAGTAGTTAGGAAAAACTATTAATAAATACATCATGCTCCTTAATAATGAGTAATATTAATAATTGAGTAATGTTGACCAAGTCCTGTCCAATATGCTGACAGAAGTAGGAGCAGGCAGTGGTGCCCGAGAAGAGAGCTTTAACATTTCAAAATGCTCATGAGCAGAGGCTGGGGCCAGGGAGGGTGGGGTGTAGCCTTCTGTCTGCACCTTCTGGGGTGTAGCAAGGCCTGGCCTCACTGACCTGCCCCAAGCTGCAAAGCAGGGAAGTGAGCAGAACTCAGCTCCTTTTCAGAACTGACATCAGACCCAAATATTCCAGTCCTGGTCCTCAGCTCTTCTTAGCTGCCCCATCACTGCCAGGGCTGGGAGCATCCTCTGCTTTGCTCCAAGAATGGGCTTTGGAGGTCCCCTGAAGTCTTCTGATTGTCCAGCAGAATTCTCTAGCACTAAGGCACCTGCCACAGCCCCCGATCCCCTCAGGACAGCGTTGCATGGTTGTGACTTCTCTCCCTGCCTCCTGCCTGCCAGCACATTTTAGCTCTGAGAGTGAATTGAATCAAGCTGAAATATTTAAATGGAAATTGCCTAAGCAGCTACTTTCACATCTTAAGTTGTTCCCACTTAAAGCTCTCAGAGGTAGACAAAGCAGAAGGCCCTAGAACTCCTCTCACCCGTGTAGCCACCAGCTTCTCTCAGAGGTGTAGGAGAAGGCAGTTAAGAGGCCAATACTAAAGCCAAGAGACAAAGCCTGGCCTTAACATTCCCAAGCACAGACAATTGGCTGCGTGTTGGGAAGAAACCTAACCAGAAAGCAGAAAGAGATTGAGCTTGGTAAGTGGCCAACTCATATGTAGAGACAAACAAAAACTGCTAATATCTGAGTGGTACAAATGCCCAGAATTATGAGATAAGAGGAACCATCTGCCTCCGAGGAAATAAAAAAATACCAATGAGCAGTGGGGTCTGCCAGGTTGACAGCCTTGCTCAAGGGAGCCGGCTGACTGGGGTGACACGGGTGGCTTCAGACGCTTCAAGGAGAGGGAAGCAAGTGAGAGCCAGCAAGGGCGCACAGGGCCCAACCTTGGCCCAGTCATGGTCCACGGTGGAAAGCAGACACTGAAACAAGGGAAAGTCAGACATTCCTGTCACTGTCAGGCTCATCGGGTTCACAGTAGTGATCAGGTCCACCCGTGCCTGGTGTGTGCACCCTGTGTTTGAAGCGAGAGGCATAGGAGCCTCACCAGCCCTGCTGCTCCCCGCCGAGTGACCTCAGGCCAGCAACATCAGTCCCCTGCCTCTGTTCACACTGGCTCTGACTTCCAGAGTCATTGCAGTGATGAGCTTCATAAATACATGTCATGAGCTGGAACAGTGGCTGGCACAGCAAACCTAATACACGTCACCTGTCACTACTTACCTGTAGTCCCAGCTGCTTGAGAGGATGAGGCAGGCGGATCTTTTGAGCCCTGGAACTTGGAGTCAGCCTGGGTAACATAGTAAGAAACCATCTCTTAAAGAACTTGTGAATGGGCTGGGGATTTAGCTCAGTGGCATAAGTGCCTGCCTTGCAAGCGCGCAGTGGAGAGTTCCATCTCCAGTATGGAAAAAGAAAAAAAAAATTGTGAATAACATATAAATATATATATGCACATACATATTACATGCATGTATATGTGGAGGGTACATACCTGTTCTTACTGCTTGGCATCTTGCACTTCAGAATACCATTAGAATAACATTACTAACTGTACTTGTTCAATGTAGATTGTTTTTAAAAATTACCAGTATGGCGATTTGTATGCATGTACTTTTTCTGGGATAAAAATTCCTTGGGGGGCTGTGGATTTAGCTCAGTGGCATAAGTGCCTGCCTGGCAAGCGAGAAGTCATGAGTTCAATCCCCCCCCCAAAAAAAACCCTTGGAATTATAGGATGTATTGAATTGTAGGATGACAGAGAGACACCCAGGCCCAGCACAGTGGCTCACAGATGGATTCCCAGCATGGGGAGAGGTTGTCACAGGAGGATCACAGATTCGAGTCCTGCCTGGACCATTAACAAGACTCCATCTCAACATAAAAAACCAAAAGGACTGGAGATGTAGCTCAGTGCTGAGAGGACCTTTGAATCTGATCCCTGCAAAAAAGAAAGTGAAGGGAAGAAGAAAGAGACACCCAGACTCACAGCAGTGCGCCAGTCACGTGTGATCCAGGCCCCCCCCCACCTTAGGCAGTAGTCCTATCTGTTATTAGACAACTAGATCTGTTGGGCTGAGGCTCATGTCCATATAAAGTTGACTTTTGATGGTGGTGGGTGTTTGTTTTTGTTTTTTAAGACAGGGTCTCGCTATATAGTCCAGGCTGGTTTGAACTTTTGATCCGCCTGCCTCGGCCTCCCAAGTGCTGGGATTCCAAGCATGTGCCACCACACCCAGCTGTCTTTTTAGTTTTATGTGTAAGGCATTCTCACTTTCCTGTCTGACCCACACGGTCTCTCATTTGATTCCCTGGGAACCAGAGAAAGGGCACAGCCACTCAGCAGGTAAAATACCCAGCACCTGGCACTGTGCTCGTTCTCCTCACCACCCCTCCTCGTGTTCTGGGGACAGCCCTGTCACCCGGGAGGCTCAAGACCTCGGGCCGTCCTGCTGATCAGTACCAGCACACAGTCCACCCAAACACTGGGCCAACCAGCCAGGCCTGGTGGCCTGAGGGGACAGCCAGGGAGCCTGGCGTGCCAAGCAGGGCACTGAGCAGCACCCTCCCATTCCTCTGCACGTCAGGCCCTGCTGAGGTGGCCTCTCACTTGGCGATAAGCTCAGCTTGTCCCTGGTCCCCTGAGTGTGTGACCTCTCAATCACGACTCCAGGAGGAAGTCACCTGTCACGGGCTTTTGTTCGTCGCCAGCTCACGGCTCTATCGTGGGCCTGGCGCGCAGTCAGTCTCTGCCCTGACAGTGACAGTGTGTTCTTGCAGCACCGCGCGTTGACTCACTCCGTCTGCAGACGCGCTGGCCATTTGGGAAGGGATGCGGAGGAGTTAAGACGGGAGGTGTCAAACTGTTGCTGAGACATTTCTAATTTGTGATGTGTGGTGTTCGAGCCAACTCTTCTTCTCCCGGTTTTCCTGTTTTCTGCAGCACCCCCTGGGGAAAGACTCTTCGCTCCCACCCACTTGGCAGGGCCCGCTTCCTGACTCTCCGGGCGTCTCAGTTGCCAGCCCCAGCACCTCCTGAGAGCCCCCTCCTCCAGTGGTCACAGTGGAAGGATCATGGGGGAGACGGAAGGGAAGAAAGATGAGGCTGACTATAAGCGCCTGCAGACCTTCCCGCTGGTCAGGGTAAGCCCCCGGGGCGGGCGCCAGGCAGCCAGCAGCGCCCACACGCCTGGGAGAGGAGGGTGCGGTGCATCCCCTGCAGGACAGCAGCGAGGAAGGGGAAGGGCTCTGCTGACTCAGATCTGAACATCAAGGAGGCGACAGTGATTCATCCTCTCATCCATTCATGCATCCGCCACGTATGTGTTCTGGCCACCTGCTCCGTGCAGAGCCCAGTCCTAGACCCTGTACAGAGAGTGGCAAACTGTACGACAACCTGGCCCACACATAGGATGTTTGAAGGACGCAGCTGCAGGCCACGAGTGCTAGAAAGAAAGAGCGGGTGTGCAGGCGTGAGGGCGGCTGCGGGCCACGCGTGCTGGAAGGAAGGCTAGAGCGGGTGTGCAGGCGTGAGGGCGGCTGCGGGCCACGCGTGCTGGAAGGAAGGCTAGAGCGGGTGTGCAGGCGTGAGGGCGGCTGCGGGCCACGCGTGCTGGAAGGAAGGCTAGAGCGGGTGTGCAGGCGTGAGGGCGGCTGCGGGCCACGCGTGCTAGAAGGAAAGCTAGAGCGGGTGTGCAGGCGTGAGGGCAGCGCTGGCCTCCAGAGAGGCCGCTCAGATCGGAGGCCTGAATCCGGCTGGGGGCAGCCTGGCAAAGGTGGGAAGGGCATTCTCAGGGCACAGCAGGCACGGAGAGCCAAGGCAGGCTGAGCCTGGTGCTGCAGGGGGGCAGAGAGGAGGCCAGCAAGGCTGCTGTGGGGTTCTGGGAGTGGCAGGATGAGGACCAGAGTGATGGTAGGGCTGGCTGGTCTCTGCAGGCCTGGCTGGTGGCCACGGCGAGGACTCCCGTGAGAACTGTGGGGTCTGTCCTGAGGCCGAGGGCATCCATAGTCAGAGCGAAAAAGCTCTTGCCAGCTGTGGGGAAGTGGATGGACTTGGGTACCAGAGTGGCAGTGGGGACACAGACTCTACTACCGCAGAGTCCGGAGCACAGGTGAGGGAGGCGTGGCCAGTCAGGACCCACCTGGAAGGCAGAGGCAGAGGCTCACTGTGGACCGCTTGAGTTTGTTCTTTCCCAAACAACGGGGAGCAAAAGGGCGTCAGTTACTAAGAAAGAGAAGATGTAGGAAGAATGCGTTTGGGGGAAAATCACGTTTTTTAGACACTGAAGTGAGGTTGTCAAGTGGGAAGTTAGATGTGGGAGTCCACAGCCCAAGGAAAAGATCAGAGCTGGGGGTGAAAATGTAGGACCTGCTGTAGGTCCCCTAGCAATGACCTAGGTGTGCGGGAAGGGACAGAACCCCCAAAGGACCATGGCCGGAGAAGGAAGAGGGCGGAGATGGGCCCAGGAGGAGGGGGAGAATCCAGGATTGAAAAGGAGCAGCTGGTGAGACAGCAGGAAACCAGGTGTGCTCCCGAGTGGCCATTGTCTCTCCCGGACACTCCCACATCCCCGGGTCCTGTGTCCGCCACCCTTCCTGCTGCATCCACTGCCTGGAATGCGGTTCCTTCCAGGGGGCCCTGGGCACCAACCCACGTGGCTCGGCTCCATCCCATGCACCTTCGTCCTCAGTCAGACAAGTCACCTGCCAGGGCCGCACCATGGGAACTAGCTGGTGTCCATGCCTTAAACAGGGGACCTCCAGGCCAGCCAGGAAGGCCAGGTTGTAGGCTGAGCCTCTCTCTGTTTGTCACCCCACCTTGTCTCTAGCATTCGGACATGCCAGAGGAGATGCGAGTGGAAACCATGGAGCTGTGTGTCACAGCCTGTGAGAAATTCTCCAACAACAATGAGGTACTCATTAGGGCAGGTGGTCCTCGG
>PVLA01009718.1:0-71723 GCA_004027455.1 Hydrochoerus hydrochaeris | reverse complement strand
CATTTGTGTCTACTTGAGGATTACCCAGGACTTCTTTTATTAATCTTCTTATATCTTGCTTCACCTGAGTTAGAATTTCAGATTTAAATTCGACGATGAGGTCACGGATGTATTTCTTTATTTCCGATGAGGCTGTCTCTGACATTACAGGTTTGCTGCTCTCAACCTCCTCTGCATTTACCTCTGTTGGACTCACTTTTCCTGGTTCTGCAGTTGGGGACCTTTTGCTCTTTCTCTGTCTTGTCATGTTTTTGGCCCCCTTCAAGGTGGTGGAGGTTTCTGGGCCTTTCGTATTGCTTACAGTTTTTCTGCAGCGCACTTGCTAGGAAAGTACCACCCCCCAGTCCACTGTGAATCTGTGAGTTGCACACTGAGAGCTGGCTCTTCCCCCTATGCCAGTCAACCAGTTTATGCTTCAACAAGTTTGTGTGTTCCCTGGGGATGCCACTGGCCCAGAAAAGCCTCGTCCTTGGCTATTGGGTTTCAACCAGAGGCATGGCCCTGCCCAAGCAGATCCCACCAATCTGCTTTGGACTAAGAGTCATCAGTGGACACTGCCTTGGGTTTTGATTCAAGCTGGCCCCACCCAACTCCAAAATGTTGCGCAGCCGGTCCTCCCGGTTTGGGGAATCTCACCAAAGTTCGTGCAGCTCCATTGGCTGTTTCCACTCCCTGTCTCAATGCCTCCTCCAGCCAAGGGTCTGGAGCTCACCAACCCCTGCTCTCAGCAGGGCCAGATCTCAGCTTGATCATGAGTCACCTGACTTTGAGAAGTAAGAGTACAGCGATCAGGGCTTGCCCAGCTCCAGCCCTCTGTCCATGCTTCTTTTTCTTCTTTCTTTTTTCTTTTTCTTTTTCCTCAGTTTCTTCCTGGGTCACGAGAATTCCTCTCCTTTTTTCTGGCTTTCTCCATGTTGCTAGATTCCAGCGTCTGAGTTGTTTTTATTTTTTTTTTTTCCTCAGAGAGGCTCTCTTATTGTGCCGCCATTCAGTTGGCCATCTTGCAATCCCTATCTAAAATTGTTTTTCCATCATCACTATGTCACAATTTATTTAATCTATTTACTATTTACTGACACTTACATTATCTTTGTTTTTTGTGTTAATTTAATGTTCCATGAAAAGTCTTCTAAATGTTTTTCGGAGACATATACACTATATGATTTCTATAAAAATTGCTGGATCAGGGATTATAAATATGTCCAGCATTAGATAAATTAGCAGATCCATCTGAAAGTTCTCTTAAATGCTTGTATTGATTCATGATTGCACCCACAATGGTCAAAGGATCTAGATATTCTATACTCTCACCAATAGTTGGAATTTTCAAAAATTTAAATTTAGATAATCTTGTAAGTGTATTGAACTAATTGCAGTGTTATTTTGCATTTTGCTACTGTTATTCATCTCCTTTGTGGAATGCTTAATTGTCCATCTAGATACCTTCTTTTGTAAAACACTCATTCTTCTTTTATCCATTTAAAAGCATAATTCTTGGCTTTTGTTTATTGTTCTGGATTTAATTTTTATCTCCTTTGTTGGACATATGGTGAAAATATCTTTAAATGTTTTGTGACCTTCTTTCTTCCTTTTAATTGTGATAAACAGAAATTCTAAATTTTAATAAAGTTGGCTTTAGTAATCTTTTAATTTGTGGATAATGCTTTTTGTATTTTACTTAAAAATATTTTACTTATACCTAATTAAAAGATATTTTTGTATTTTTTCTTCTAGAAATTTTATTTAAAACAAATTGGAATAGATTTTTCTCTATTGTTAAGTAGGGGTGGGGTTTAATTTTTTCCACATAGGTATAGTCAGTGGATCCAGCATTTATTGAAAATGTTATCCTTATTTTGTATTTATTTAAAATATTATCAATAGTTTATTCAAAATTTTTTCACCCTCACATTATAGCATCATCTTTATCATAAATGATATAACCATATATATGTAGGTCTATTTCTAGACCATTTTGTTTTGCTGATCATTTGTGTATCTTTATTCTAGTATTACACTATTTTGCCATTTTAGATTTATAGTGCTCTAATATCTGGTAATGCATGTTATCCAAATTTTCTTCCTCTTGATCATTTTTGTATTTGAAGCTTTCTCTTTCCTTTTACTTTTCCTTCCTTCCTCCCTCCCTTCCTTCCTTCCTTCCTTCCTTCCTTCCTTCCTTCCTTCCTTCCTTCCTTCCTTCTGTCTTTTCTTTTTTCCTTCCAGAAGAGCTGGGACTAGTACTTAGGCTCTCAGACATACTAGGCAAATACTAAACTACATTTCCAGTCCCTGTTTTTCCATTTCATTTTAAACTCTTGCAATTATCTTATAAGTTTCTTCAAACCTGCTAATATTAACATAGTTTGTTGATAATTCTCATAGTGGGAATGACTGCTTGCATTTGATATGGGATTAGTAGAAGTGTGTATTTTCCCCCCAATGTCATATATCTCCATAATTCTAACTCCAAGTAAAGAATCTATAATACATGCACAGATTTAACTAATTCCTACAAGCTTCCCACAATATGATACATTTTCATTGTTTTTAGGTCAAAGTATTTTCTAATTTTAATTTTTATTTCTCCTTTTCTTATTGTTTCTGGAAGAATATTGTTTAAATTGTAAGGGCATTATTGATTTCTATCTTTATTGTGATCATGTCTAATCGTGTACTCTGTGCATTACAATACTTTGAAATTTGTTGAACTTGCTTTATGGTGTAGCATAAATGGCTTATTTTGGTAAATATTTCTTGACAAGCCAGTCAGATATATTGGGTTGATTGTTGTGCCAGTTGAGACTATCAACTTAATTGGTTTGGGGGCTGCCCAGAAGATTACCGAAGCATACTTCTGAATGTTTCTGGCTGATCATGGAGGCCTGACCCTCAGTACTGTATCTGATCCCTGGCTGCTTCCACTCTGGCACCATCCTCTTGCCCTGTATCCTGAACATCATGAATAAGCAGCTTTGCTCCATCAAGGTTTCTGCCTTGGAGCCCATCGACAATATGAAATTCCCTCAAACATAAGCTAAATAAAACCTTTTCCTCTTTAAGAAGTAGATGTTGGATGTTGTGTTAAACAATGGAAAAATTTGGTTTGTTTCATGTTATAACTGTAGCAGCTTTATTTTTAATTGAGATTAGCATAATAGTATAACTTTTTCATTCTTTTATTTTGAAATTTTTCTCTTTTGTTTCTATTTTGTTTCTCATTTTCATTAATACATGTTTTCAGTACATGCTTAGATTTCTTATGTGGAGTTGCTATATGCACATAACACAGCTTAATTCCTTTTTATATTCCCTTCCCCTCTCTTCCTCCTCCCTCCATCTCTTGATCCCCTTCCCATTTGAGAAAGATCTAGCTTTCTTCTTCCTGTTATTTATCTTTTGTTTTGTTCTTAATTTATAATTTGGATTTTTCATATAAGACAATCACATGATATTTAAGCTTGTCTATCTGATTTATTTCACTTAATATTATGGTCTCGAGTTTCATCTATTGTCCTACAAGTAATTCAAGTTTATAGCTCTTTATGGTGTATAAATATACTTGTTTGTTATCTACTTTTCTGCTGATAGACATGTAGGCTACTTCCAAGATTAAACAAATATGAATTGTGCTGCTAGAAAAACAAGTATATGTGTTCACTGTAACACTGTGTCTTCAACACCAAAAGGAGAATATTTGGATCAAATGGAATTTGTAGCTTTAATTTTTTTTGCCCTTTTTGAGACAGGGTCTCAATATGCAGTTTAGGCTGGCCTTGAGCTCACTTTGTAGCCCAGACTGGTCCTGAACTCACAATGATCCTCCTGCCTCAGCCTCCCAAGTGCTGGGATTACAGGCATGAGACACCACGCCTGGCTTAGGTTTAATTTTTTACAGACTCTCCATATAGATTTCCATACTTCTGTATTGAAATATACATTCCCACTAACAGTGTAGAATAAATCATTCCCCCCACAGCCTTGCCATTATTTGGTTTCTTGATGATGACCATTCTTTCTGGAGTAAGATGAAATATTAGTGTTATTTTAATTTGGATTTGTCTAGTGACCATATGTTGATTGGTCATTTGTACTTCTGTAAAGTATCTATTCATTTCAGTTGCTGTATTTTGATTTGGGGATGACTAATTGTTTTGAGTTCTTGTATATTCTAGATATTAGTTTTCTGATGAATAGCTGGAAAGTATTTTCTTATTCTGTGGATTGTCTATTCACTCTGTTAGTTGCTTCTTTTGCTGTGCATATATTTTGAAATTTAATATAATAAAATTCATTATATTTATTATAATAATCTCACTTATGAGTATTATATATCACATGTTTTATGTGATACATTATATATACTGCACATATATTTTTGTGATGCATATACCACATATACTATGTTTATATATAGTTATCTATATATGATTTTTATCCAAGTTGTATTTCTTTTTATTTTAAAGAGAATAAAACAAAACAAAACCACCACCAAACCCCTAAACCAACCCTAAAGAGAGTGCTGAAATAAAGATGAGAGAGGTAAAGCTGACCATGGTTCCAGGAGCAGCAGCAGAGGAAGATCACCAAACAGGACAGGCAGTTGAATGAAGGGGAGAAGTGGAGGGCCAAGAGCAGGAGGACAGCATGATAGAGATGAATCAGTGCATGCTAGTTGTAATCATTAATGTAGATGGCCTCAATTCACCAATAAAAAGAAACACAAGGAGAGTGAATCAAGAAACAAGGCCTACCAATACACGGTATACAAGAAACAAGATCCACTAATACACTGTATAGAGAAATTTAACTTGAAAGGAAATTCATAGACTAAAAATCAAAGAGAAAACAATTGTTCCATGCAACAGAAGACCAGAAGAAAGCAAGGGTAACTTGTCCATCAATTGCAAAATGGATAAGAAAGATATGGTCTTTTCATACAATGAAAAGCTACCCAGCTATGAAGTAGGATAATCTCAATGCTCTTGTAGATAAATGGATGCAACTGGAGATCATGTTCATGGGTGAAATGGTTTAGACTCATACAGGTGAATACCAAGTTGTATTTTAAGTATGAAAAATGTCTCAAAGAATATTTGGATGCAGTGAGCAGACTATGGCTGACATTTTATTGCTAGTGTAGCAGAGAACATGGATAAGCAAAGTAGAGATGATAGCAAAGGAAAGAAAGACCTGAGTAGAATAAGCATATATATGATATATGATTGGATTTTAACCCACAATATGCATGTTACTACATATATATAAAATATAATTTAGGTTGACAATCTTTGCCTTTATTTTTTTAATTTTTCTTCATTCTGTGATTTTAAAAATTTATTTAAAGAGAAACAAAAGCATGCAAAGGGTAGAGGTAATACAGATTTCCAAAAAAAAGATAAACAATAAGAAATCACTAGTTGGTAAATTACATATTGTCCTCTTAGAAAAAGTTGTTCAAGTTACAAAATTAAAGCATGCAAAGTAGATAGTCAAACAGTGAGAGTGTAAACAGCTACACATGCATGAATCTCTGCATGTATTTCTATACTTTCTGTATTAGAGAGAAAAACAAAACTTAGCAAGACAAAACAAAACAAATTCCTATAAAAACATGAAACCAAAAAGTTGTATAAAACCACAGTACAAGGTGATCTACAATGATTACTGTGTTGTTTCTTATTATCTTCAATAGAATGTCTATATCATCAGGCATAATTGAATATAGCGGTATAATTGAGTATAGCAGTAAATAACAATATTAGTAAAAATAAAACATTGCAGACAGTATAAAACTTCAAAGCAGGTAGTAATCAAACCATAGTGGATATTCTAGTGAATCTTGTCATCTTAAGTGCAGTTGCCTATACTCTCAGACTTGATACTATCAATCATAACAGCTTTGAATAAAATCTATCAACATGAAACAGCAATTCAAAAAACCAGATTCAATTACAATCAGTCGTGGTAAAACAGTGTAGGTTTTACAGAGCTTTAGATTAAGTTAATAGGAAATTAAGGATGATTACCATACTATATCCTGTTATTTTTGGGATTACTGTCTGTGCTCTCAAATCTAGTACAGGTAGAATTACTGGAACAGAATATAATACGTCTAAGCAGAGTAGTGTGAGTAATGTAGGTTTTAAATCCTGGTGCACTATTAACAATATAGTGTATCAAGGCCATCTATGTTAGAGATTCTAGTTATCCTTCTCTGCCTCATTTCTGCTATGCTATTTTTCTGCCTGTTTGTCTAGTTTTCTCCTTCATTCTACTGCCTGACCCACTCATTGAGGCCTTTCTGCTACTGTTCCTAAAATCCTGGTATTTTTTTTTTCTCTCTCTCTAGACTGTCCTTCAGTATTCTCTGTAGGGTTGGATTGGTGGTCACAAACTCCCCCAGTTCCTCTTTGTCATGGAAGCATCTTGTTTCTCCATTAATCTCTAGTGACAGTTTTGCAGGATACATCAATCTGGGCTAGAGATTATTTTCTTTCAGGGCTTGGAATACTTCGCTCCAAGCTCTTCTTGATCTGATGGTCTGTGTCAAGAAGTCAGCCATGATTCTGATGGGCTTACCTTTATAGGTAATCTGTTTCTTTTCTCTGACAGATTTTAATATTCTGTTTTTATATTGAATTTCTGGTATCTTGATTTTTATATGTCTAGGTATAGATCTGTTTTGGTTATAGGTGGCTGGAGTTCTGTATGCCTCACATAACCGAATGTCATTTTCTTTTCCCATGCTTGGGAAGTTTTCCTTAATTATTTCCTTGAATAGCTTTTGTAATTTTCCTGTATGTATTCCTGCTTCTTCATTTACATTTCTTATTCTTAAACTGTAGATTCTCATGTCATCTTCTAGCCTTTGTATTGTTACTGCCTGTTTTCTTGTTATTTTTAAGAGATCTTTCCTTTCATGATCACACGTTGCAAACTTGTCTTCAAGTTTTGATAGTCTATCCTTAGTTTCTTTTAAGGAGTTTTGCCAGCTTTCAATGGAGTTTTTAATTTCCTGGTAGTCTCTAAATCTGCTTCATGTATTCTATATTTTCTTTATATTCTTTATCAAATGTTTCCCTCCTTTTTTTGTTTTTCTCCCTTCTTCCATCTGTATCTTCCTAAGAAATGCTTCCTGAGAGCATTTCTTTTATTATACTACTCATATCTTGCTTTACCTGATTTAATATTTCAGTTTTGAGCTCATCTACAAGGTCCTGAAGATATCTCTTAATCTCCATATTAGCCATGTCTGATGTTGTGTGTTTGCTGCCCTCAGTCTCCCTTGTTTTTCCTTCTCCTGGATCAGTGCTTTCAGGGTTCTGGGCTGGGGGCCAACTCCTTTCTCTCTCTCCTGTCATGGCCCTGGCTTCTTCCATGCAGGTCCCAGCCCCCTTCCCTGTTGGCCACGTTTCCTCCGAAGCACACTGGCGAGCGACCTCCGTCCTCTCTTGCCTGCTCTTGTCACTGAGGTGTAAGCAGCACCTGTGTATGCCTGTCCCTCCCCACCGGGCCAGCCAAACTTCAGGTGCTTTCACCTGGTTAGTGTGTGCTAGGCACAGGGAATTGATTTGGGATGGCTCATTAGGTCCTGGCCAGGGGTGCAGCCCAGTCCAAGCAAATCCCACATACCTGTTCTGGGGAGGGAGCAACCAAGTGAAGTCACTGTCATTCCCAGTTCAGGCTCCTCTTGCCTGATTCCAAAATGTTGCCCATTTGGTCGTGCCCTTCCTGTGGGAGGAGGGTCTCATTCCCAGCACTGAACGTGGATTAATGAAGGTCCGTTCACCAGCTCTGCTCTCCATTGGGCTCACCAACCTCCTACTGCTGCTGTGCTTCCTGTGAGTGGTGGCAGGAACAAGTTTGGGCGGCTCTGCCTGCTAGCCCAGATTCAAGCTGGTGCAAACTTGGCAGGTCACCACGAAAATGCTGTGTCCCATAATTTTTAGCTGTTTCAGTTGTAGTCCCAAAGTATTTGATGAGCCTTTTTATGTTTTAATTTCTTCCTGTGTCAAGAGGATCCATCTCCCTCTGTGTGGGTCTTTCCAGGGTATTTTATTCTGGCAAATGAATTATTTCTCCTGGGAGGCTTTTTATTTTGTTGCTCACTGATCAGCCATCTTGTCTTCTTCCCTATTCTGGAACATCAGAAGATCTCAGCAGGCTCCAGTTAGTGTGAAAAACTTTGGAACTTTGCTCCCAGGTGGTGAACCTTGGACTAGAGCGGATTAACTGTATCAGTGTGGCCTGGAGCCTCCACCGTGAGCTCGCCCTGCCACCTGGAACTTAGCGGAAGCCTGCATCAGGTGTAAGCCACCTAGAACTTCCCCCAAGGGCCTGCCCTGCCACCCAATCATTGCCTTTAAACTGTACTACATTTCTATATTAACGCTTGTAATTATCTCGTAAGTTTTTCTCAAACCTACTAATACTAAGGAAGTTTTATTAATAGTATTCTATTTATATTTAATGTAATTTATGGCACATTTTAGTTTAAATATTCCATTTTTATAAGTATTTTCTTTTTGTTTCATCTGTTTAAATTTTCACTCATTTTTTCAGTTTATATTTTATTGTTGTTTTTTCTGTTTCCTTTTCATCAGGCTCTAATACTATATATAATGAAAATATTTTAAATATTTTAATATTATCTACCATGCCTGTACTTTCTATAAACCACTCAACACTTTAGTAATACTGTGTAAGCAATCAAGTATCATTTTGAACCAGTTGGTAATTTTCCAGTGCTTCTCATGTCTTTTTGTATTGCCATGCTTTTGTCTGAGATCATTTTTATTCTCTAAGAACTTACCTTGGTATTTCTTTTAGCTAAAACTTGCTATGAATTCTCTGACTTTGTTTAGATATATTTTTAGTTTGTCTTATTTTCAGAAAATAACTGCCACCAGTGATAGATATGTTGTCAGTCACTTTCCTTCCACAATTGAAACATTTCCATGAAAAAGCTAATTTTCAGCCCCAGTATGGTGGCTGGTGCTTGTCAGGCATCATTATGTGGCAGGTCAAGGCAAGAAGATCAAGAGTTCAAGGCCAGCCAGGTGTGGAAAGGAGTAAGAAGGGAGCAGTCTATGGCTGACATTCTATTGCTAGTGTAGCAGAGAACATGGATAAGCAAAGTAGAGATAATAGCAAAGGAAAGAAAGACCTGAGTAGAAAGACTGAAAGAAAATGGAAGGTCAAGGGGTTAAACATTTCAGTGTGATTACAAGCAATTATCAGCCAAAATAGGAGATTCTAAAGCTAGGAGGTTGAGGTCAGAGTGTGGAATGATGTTTAAGATTGAGTTCTATGCAATAGTTATAGCAATTATTAGGTACAAATCTGTATAGCAAAATACATTTGTGAAAAGTTAAAAAAATCAGAATATTAACAGAACAATGATGGTAATGTGTTAAACATATCACCTGAAATTGTCATTATATTTGTCTAACATGACAGTGGGATTTCACCCCACATTATATCACACACTTTGAAGGATTTTTTTCTGCCAGGTAACAGATGGCATGTAGACCCTGAAGGCTCAGTACAGTAGTATGTGATCTTTGCCTACAGAAGTAGGGAACAGTCTAAATTTTGGCAGAGAAGTCTTTGGAATCAAGACTGCTTGAAATTAAGAAAGGTGTTAAACATACAGTGGTTATCACATATGTTCAGTCTGATATGCGGTCAGAGCTGAGTTGGAGCAGATGGCGACATAGATGAGACTGGAAATAACAATTCATGTCACATTTTGCTTTGCAATTTGATAACTAGGGCTCAGTTGCTCAGTTGGGATTTCCATGGCACATTTCTATGCTTGAGAACAAATCCAACCCAGTAGCTGCCCATGCCACTGAGGTGAGAGAGACTTTTGAGAAGATGAGAGATGAATAACTTTATGAAGACAAGACTTCCAAATATGTTTCTTCCTTCTTGGTAATCCACACACAATAGAAAGTCCCTCACTAGCCTCCAGTACTTTAATATTTAAAATTTGAATTTACCAGGCAATTTGGCAAACCAGTCAGCCTAAGTGTGTCATTTTGATTAAAAAGCAGCATAGGCATGAGCAATCTGCAGTCCTGTTGATGGCTGACTACTCTAATGGGATAAGTATGGAATCATGTGGAATTATAGCTCTGTTACTACTGATACTTTTTATTGCCCTTGAAGCTTTCTTTTCTTATTTCAGGCCAGTGGAATTACAAGTTGTACCTCTCATATTGCTACAGTAATAATATGTTTGAGTAAGATCAATTATCATATCATTTCTTCTTGTCTAAAATTAGAAAAATGGATAAAAAATTATATATCCTCCAAGTGGAAAATCTAGACAGAGCATTTATTCAATTTCTAATTGATCAGATCTATTTCTAATTTGGTTATTTGACTTTATGATACTTAAACTCTGAAGTTTACTCTGGTATCTTTCATTTATTTATTTTTACTTTTTATTTTATTTGATATTTTTATTTTAAAGAGTAAACCAAAACAAAACAGAACAAAGCAGATCAGAACAAAACAATGCAAGCAGCATAGGAGTTCAAAACAAGACAATAGGAAATGAGAGTGATTTCCATAATGTCTCTTATTTTCTTCCAAATAGTTGTCCATATATTTGCACACAATGAATTCAAACAAAACAAAATAGCATAAAATGAGTCAAAACAACAACAAAAAAAATGAAAACACTGCAGGTCTTCAAAACCAGACAATAGGAAGATCAACAATGGCTACCATAATGTCTCTTGTTCTCTTTAAAATAGCTGTCCATACCTTTACACATATTGAAATCTAATAATAGAAAACAGGAAGAGAAAATCCAGCACCTCCTGAGAATCCACCATGCAGGTACTTGGGAGACTAACAGAGAAAGCAATGATCCAGCCTTCCTGATAAGCAGTGAAAGCCTATGGGTGTGTGGGCCGAGAATCAAAGCCCCCAGTACCAGCTGGTTCTGAAGACAGCCAGACTTGAGAGCAACTAAGGTACATAAAACGACTAAATGCTTGTATTGTTTGGTTGATTATATAGGCCTGGGCCAGCGGTCTGAGCAGCTCTCCTGAGGATGACAGTATGCAATTTGCAAACGGGGATTTCCTTCTATTGTCTTTGAAGTCCAATATTGTTTTCACTTTTTTGCTTTGTTGTGATTGTTTTGCTTTATTCAATACCCTATTTTGATTGTTTTTATTGTGTTTTGTTTTTGGTTTGATTTTGCTTTACTCAATGGAATGAACAACTATAGTGATGATAACAAGATATACTATGGTAGTTATTACTGTTTTCCCAGTGTCCTGCTCTGAAGTTCTGTACTGATTTTGCTGCATTGTCTTGGGTGGCTTTGTTCTGTTTTGCTTTGTTGTATATTACTATCTTTTTTTAAAAAAATAGAAGCAGATTAATACCAATGAAAACAAAGAATAAAAGCATTATTTGACTTCAAAACAAGATGATAGGAAATCAGCAATGGTTACCATAATGTCTCTCAATATATGTATCTATACCTTCACACATACTGAAATCAAATAGAAAACAGACTAAAACCAATCAAAACAAGAAAAAAGCATTATTTGACTTCAAAACAAGGTGATAGGAAATCAGCAATGGTTACCATAATGTCTTGTTTTCTTCTAAGTAGCTGTTGATATCATCACATGTAATAAAATGAATTCTTGTAAATGCTTTAGGAGAAGATCTAGGCATGTATAAGCCTATATATCTTCTCTGTATTAGAGAAAAAAAACCACAAAACAAAATACAGGGAAAGCAAGAAGCAAAAGAGACAAATAAATAGCAATAGTGAAGAGCTCCAAACAGTAGTGAGCTTTCAAAACTAGGTGATAGGAACATAACTAAGGTTATCATTTTGCATAGCTATCTTCAAAAGAGTTACTCAGATTTCCAGAGGTACACATGCAAAATTGATCTAATTCTATGAATGTTAGCTGTTTTGTTTCAAGAACTAATAGAATTAGTAGTGCAATCATGTTAGCTATCCTAAGTGTATATATACAAATTTATATCTATTTATTTTTTAAAGAACAAACAGAAAAAACAAAAAAGAAGCAAACAAAAACAATAGTATCTTTCATTAAAAAAGCTGAATTTAGCTACAGTAATAAACAAAGCACTACTTATATATTTATTTTTACTGATCATTTATCCTAAAGTATGGGTGTGTTTTTTTCTGTGCTATTAGCATAACTTCCTCACACTTTTTTTTGAGTTGCTGCACTTTATACTTTGCCAGAAACATCCTTGTATGATGTGTTGGAATGAAGTTTCCAAAGTTCTTCAAATTCTTATTTATTTATTTATTTATTTATTTATATTTGGGAGAGAATAAAACTGAATGAGAGAAAACAAAATGGGATCAGTCAAAACAAAGGGATGGAAATAGTACATGACTTAAAGCCAAAATACAAGGTGATCAACAATGGTTACCATAATGTCTCTTGTTATCTTCAATAGAATTGCCCATTTCATCAGGCATAATAAAATTGAACATAGCAGTATGGAACAAAATCAATAAAAACAAAATATTGGACACATTATAGGACTCCAAAAGAAGATAATAGTCAAACAAAAATGGGTGTCATAGTGAATCTTATTGTCTTCAGATTAGTTGCCTATACTCTCAGACTTAATACTATCAAACAATACAGATTTGAATAAAATCAGTCAAGACAAGACAGTAATCAAACAAAACAAATTCAAATAAAATCAGTCAATACAAGACAGTGAAAGCAATACAGAGCTTCAAATTAAGTTAATAAGAATTTAAAATTAAAAATGGCATGGACAGCTATCTTTGGAATAGCTGTCCATGCCATCAAATCTAGTACAAGTAGACAAACTGGAACAGAATATAACTGAACCAAGCAGAGTGATGAAAACAATATGGATTTCAAATCATGATACAAGATTACCAATGTCCTCTGCCTTCCCTTTTTAGACAATTCCTCCCCTTTCACTTTCACAGGATGCAATGTACATTTTGTATCCCACTAACTCCTTTAGTTTTTAGATTAGGGAGGTAACCTGCTATTTGCCTAGGTGGTTCTGAACAATTTTAATCCTGAGCATGATCTCAGGTTGTATCCATTTACCTACAAGAGGCTTAAGGTTTTCCTTCCTTATAGCTGAGTAGTTCTCCATTGTATAAAAGTGTTATGTCTTTCCTACCAATTTGCAGCTGGAGGATGAGCTTCCCCTACTTTTTTCTGGTTCCCTGTCACATAGAGCATTATTTTCTCATCTTTGACTTTCAGTCTATAAACCCTCTTTTAGGTTAATTATATTTCTTATATAGAGCATCTTGATGAACCCTATCTCCTGATCCACTCTGCCTGTGTTTCTTTTTATTAGTGTATGAGGCCATCCATGTTAGCGATTATGGCCATCCTTCTCTGCCTCATCTCTACCATGTTATTTTATCTATTGTTGGTTGTCTATTTTTCCCTTTCATTCCAATGTCTGCCCCATTCAGTGAGCCTCCTCTGCTACTGTTCCTGAAACCATGGCTTTTTTTCTCTCTCTCTAGAATGTCCTTCAGTATTTTTTGTAAGGTTGGATTGGTGATCATGAACTCCCCCAGTTCCTTTTTGTCATGGAAGCATCTTGTTTCTCCATTAATTTTGAGAGATGGTTTTTCAGGGTACATCAATCTGGATTGGAAGTTCTTTTCTTTCAGGGCTTGGAATACTTCACTCCAAGCTCTTCTTGATTTGATATGGTTTGTGTCGAAAAGTCTGTTGTGATTCTGATGGGTTTTCCTTTATAGGTGATCTGTTTCTTTTCTCTGACAGCTTTTAATATTCTGTTCTTGTGTTGAATTTCTGGGATCTTGATTATTATGTGTCTGGATGTAGATCTATTTTGGTTGTAGCTGGCTGGAGTTCTGAATGCCTCATACATCTGAATATCATTTCATTTTCCTATGCTTTGGAAGTTTTCTTTAGTTATTTCTGTAATAAGCCTTTGTATTTCATTTTTGTTTACCCCTGCTTCTTCACTCACATTTTTTATTCTTAAGTTATAGATCCTCTTGTTATCCTCTAGCCTTTATAATGTTACTTACTGGTTCCTTGTTATTTTTAAGAGATCTTTCCTTTTGTGATCATACATTGCAAACCTGTCTTCAAGGTCTGATGGTCTGTCTTTAGTTTTTTTCAAGAAGTTTTGCCAGCTTTCAATGGAGTTTTCTTCCGTGTCTTCTTGAGAGGTCTTTTATTTCTTTTATTATTATTTTTATTTCTTTTATTATTTTTCTTATATCTTCCTTTACTTGTATTAGTATTTCTGTTTTAAGTTCTTTTATAATTTCACAAAGATATTTCTTTATGTCAGAGGCTGTTTCTTCAGAAACTGAAGGTGTATGACTCCTGATCTTTTCTGCATTTACCTCTCATGGGCCAGTACTGCTTGGGTTGGAGGTCAGAGACTGCTTTTTATTTCTTCCTCTTGTCATGTTCCTGGTTTCTTCCAGACAAGTGGATAGTGAGGTCCCTGGCCTTTCCTATATTGGTTATAATTACTCTGAAGTGTGTTGGCTAGGGATTGCTGTCCTCCCCAATCTGCTGGTAACCACTGAAGTACAAGAAGGGCAGGGCAGGCTGGCCTTTCCCTTCTGAACTAGTCAACCACTGGGAGTCTTCACCACATTAGTGTGTACTGTGTGGTCAGAGCTAGTTGGGGATAGCTTTTAGGAAACCTCAGTATTGGCTATTGGATCACGCACAGGGGCTGGATTCAGTCCAAGCAATTCTCACCAATCTGCTCTGTGCTAGAAGTGGCTGAATGAAGCCAGCTGCAGTTCTGGTTCTGGGCTTATCCTGCCAGACTCCAAAATGGTGCCCTGCCAATTACCCACTCCCACAGGAGGACTGAGTTCCTCACACTGTGAGCTGGTACAGTTTTCTGGTCCACCACACCCACCCTGTAACCGTGTCTTCCTGCAGCGGCCCTCAGGCCTGCTAACCCCCAACTTCACTATGACTGTGCGCCTTCACTTTCCAGTGGTGTTTCCAGTGGTTCTGGTTCCAGATAGAGCGCATCTGGCTACTGCCTTCTGTCTGAGTTTTTCTTTTCTTTTCTTTCTTTTTTTTTCTCAGATTAGTTTCTTCCTGGGCCTAGAGGCTCCATCTCCTCCCATCTGGTCTTGTCCAGAGTGCAATATTCTAGCATCTGGGCTGTTTTTTTCTCTCAGAGAGGCTTTTTACTTTGCTGCTTATTGATCCTCCATCTTGAACAAGTCATTTTAAAACAACACATGCAACTACTGAATATCATTTGCAAGTGTCCACCCAGTTTTCTACATACAGTGTGATACTATGTGACTGGGATTAGTTGGGGCAGATTTCACCAGAAAATTGTAAATTCAAACCCCACCTGGACAATCTGGAAACTTAAGGAGTCCTTGTGTGTCCTGGTACCTTCTTCTGAAGTCAGATGCTGAAGATGAACTCTATGACATGTTCTAACAGGAGCAAGGTGTGGAAATTCTTGGAGGTTTCAGTCCATACTCAGGTGGCTCCAAGGCACAGTGGCATGGCAGGGCTGCAGTTCATGGCAGCTGCAAGCAGCAACACAGAAACTGGAAAGAGAGAGACACACCTTCTTCCCACCATGACATCATCAGTTCTTCAAATTCTCATTATCATACTTGTTAAGAGATAGGATTTCCTCCTCTACCACTTGGGATAAAAAGACAAAACTTTATTTAAAATACTTGTTTGCTCCTCTCACTGCTTTGTACATCACCTGACTATGGAGACTCCATATATTTTCCTAAAACAACAGGGCTCTGTCTTTGCATATAATTTTTAACTTCATGCCCTAGATTATTGTTTTCTCTGAAAGTCTGAATGTACTTAACATCATTAATTTAGACTTTATTTACCATTCCTATAAGTAGTATACTGAGGTCAAGTTATAATACATGTGAATATATCTGATTTAAAAAGTTTTTTATTTTAAAATTTCACGTATAGTAATTTACATCAATAAAAATGCTTTAACAAGATGTCATTATTACATATGTGGATAAAAACATTTTAAGAGGGCATCTTGCTAATTCCTTTCCAACTCTTTACTAAACATATTCTCTTTTATTTTTTTGGCTGATTTTATCTCCATTTTTAAACCTGGAAATATGAAGTGATGGTGGCATAATCTAAAGCATGAATGCTCTTGGATGAGGGATCTGTGAATTGTTTGAGTGAATAGGTCAGGGACTCAGCCCATGGTGAGGCAGGCATCATTCTCATCTCCATTTTACAAGTGAGAAGCCGAGGCTTAGAAAATATCAGTAGTTTGCCTAAACTAGTACAGGGTACACATCCAAAAGAATTGAAAGCAAACCTAAAAAGTGATAAAAGATCAACGTGATAGTGAAGTAATGTGGTTCCAACGTATACTGTGGTACCTCAGTTCATGAAGTTAATTTGTTCCTTGATACTGGTCACAAGCAAATGAACTGGTCATGAATCAAATCAAATTTTCCTGTAAGATTTAATGTAAATAAAACCAACCCAGTCTGAACCATATGTATGTTTTAACCTCAAAAATATGAAGCAAAGTGTAGTATGGTACAGTACAGCATGAAGACAGGAACACTAAAATTGGTTGAGGTGACTACTAGTATGGAGGACCAGAGAGTAAGTGGGTGGATAGGAGGTGATTTTTCAGAGGGAGAGTCCCCCTTGCAAGGACATGAGGGAGATCTTCTTCAGGGGTTTCCTCTTTTTTTTTTCTCTTTTAACTGCAGGGTCAATTTTGATGAAAAACATGTCTTATATCATTGTTTTTTCTTGTGCTGCATAACCCCCTGGAGAGACCTTAGTGTTGTTCATCAGATCCAACAGTTTGTTAGAGTTATGTTGGAGTGCTGCTTCTCAAATAAGTTTTATGATCTGTACATGGTACTCATTTAATTTCTCTGTAATGAATTTTACCACATCATTTAACCTCCTCCCTTCTGTCTATCTGGGATGTCTTTACTGGAGTGTTCCTCAACAAGCACTTCTGCTGTTCACTCTAAAGTTCAGCAAGTTCTTCCATTGTCAACTCCTCCTTATGGTTCTCAACAAACTCCTAAATGACTGCACTATTGATGTTCAGACCCATAATCTTCCCAATGAACATAATCTTCTCCACTACTGCACAAAGATCCTTCAAAGTCAAGTTTAGTGTTGCATTCTGGCCACATAAACTCCAGGATGAGTTTAAGGTCTAGTATGTGACATCTTCCCAGGCTTTTTCAATGACATTGATGCAGTGGAGGACATTGAAATGTTTCTTCCAGAACTTTTTAAAATTAGAATTGAGGACATCCCTTTAGTGACATTAAAGCACCCGGTGAAGAGCATCTCTGTACACAGCTTCTTGAAGTTGCAGATCACTTGCTGGTCTATGGGCTGCATAAGAAATGTAATATTGAGGAGGAGGAATTTTACCTTTATGAAGTCACACTCAGTGTCCATATCATATGCCAAAACTGAAGGGTAAGTTGGGTCACTGTGCAAAAAGTCCCCTTTCAGGTGGCTGGTTGTCAAAAAGATATTTCTTAATGGTAGTTGCAAACACCTCATGTAACCTTGTGATCTTGTTCACATTCTGCTCCTTGAATGCACAGATGGTCCCTGGATGACACACCAGTAATGCCTTAATCATAAGACTGACACATTTGCACACACATTTGCACACAGCAAAAGGGTCAATCTGTCCTTTATGGGCTTGTGCCTTGGCTGTGCCTTTTCCTCTTGTATGACAGAAGTTCTGTTCAGCATCTGTTTCTGGAAAATCTCGGTTTCATTGCAGTTAAACCTTGCTGAACAATCTACCTTCGTGAATTTTGCAAATTCTTTCTTGTTCTGCAATGGCCTTGTCAGGACTGGAAGTCTCACCATGTCTTATTACAATATGGATGCCACATCCCTTGCAAGAATTTCTCAACTAGAGCAGGTTTAAATTCATCACATATTGCACTGGTAGAGGAATTTTCTTGCACTAAATTACTGTGCAGTTTCCTGGCCTTTTCACTAATGCTATTGCTTGCCAGCTGTTTCTCATTCACCCATAGTAACAAAAGGTTTTCTGCCTCTTCCAGCATTTGTGTCCCCTACTTGGTTAACATTGTTACTCCCTTTGCCACATTAATTTCTTTAATGGTATCTTCATTTTTCCAAATAGTCAAGATTGCCAACTTTGCCATCTTATACTCCAGGGCCAGACCAGTCACATGAATATGCCTACCATTCTCATGCTTTTCTGTAACTGCCTTCTTCAACTCAATGATTATTGTCTACAAAACCTTCTTCTTACAATTCTTGCTCTGCATTTTCTTTATATCTTCATTTTTGCTCTGGTCACTTTCATTACTGGTCACAACATTTTGGTTACCATCATTACCACTTCTGCATTTTCTTTTTTATCGCCATGATTTCTCTATGCTTTCTTCAGAGCCATGATGCAATGACCATGGAGTAATATTGTACTGTACTGTCTGTGCTAAAAAGCACACAAAGAGCTTTACAGCAAGTGTGTGCAGGTCTGTGTGTGACCATGAGCTTAACTAGAGGAAGCCACAACCATGTTTCCAGGCAGGGAAGATGGCTGTGGTTGTGTTTGTCACCTGATGCAGAGTTTGTGAAGTGAAGCAAAATTTTGCTGAATGCTTCTGTTCATTAGTCAAGTTGTTCATGAACAAAAGTTTCATGACCCAAAATATTACTGTGTTTTCATTGCAGGTAGTTAGTACACATACATGACAAATCTTATTTCTTTTTTACATCCATTTTGCCTTTAACTTCCTTACATTTCTTAGTTCTCTTGACATTTTTCAAATATTTTCCTATATCCTATTTTCTGTCTTTTATTTTGTTCTTCAATTTATTTATACTTTGGGTTTCTCATATAAGAAAAGCCATGTGCCATTTAAACTTGTGTGTCTGATTTATTTCATTTAACATTATGGTTTTAAATGACATCTATTTTCCAACAAATGACTCAAAGTTATCCTTCTTTGTCAGAGTAGAACTCCATAGTGTATAAATAGCACATTTTCTTTATTCATTCACTTGTTGATGTGCATGTAGGTCTCTTCCAAAATTTCTTTACTTCGAATTGGGCTGCTTTAACATGGGTATGCATGTATCACTGTAATATGATGACTTTGACGCTTTGGGGAAGATGGCTAGAAGGGGAATAGCTGAGTCACAGGGAGCTTTTCTATTTTAGGTTTTTTTGGGGAATCTCCATATTGACTCCATACTGGTTTCCATAGTGATTGTACTAGTTTACATTTCCACCAACAATGGAAAGCCCCTCCCTGCTGCATCCTTGCAAGTATTTGTTATCATTGAATTTCTTGATGATGGCTATTCATTTTAGTGTTAGACAAAATCTCAGTGTTGTTAAAGGCACTTGTGCCACTGAGCTAAGCCCCTGGCTCAGTGTTGTTTTAATTTGCATTTCTCTAATGATCTTGCATATTTATTCATGTATTTATTGGTCATTTGTACTTTGTGTTCTGAGAAAAGTCTATTAATTTCAGTTGTCCATTTTTGATTGGATTTTTATTGGGGGAGCTCTGTTTTAAGTTTTCTGTTGGTTGCAGATGTTAATCCTCTGTCCAAGATGTAGCTGGAAACATTTTTTTTTTCATTCTGTATATTGTCTCTTCACTCTGTTGGTTGTTTTGTTTGCTGTGCAGAGCTTTTGGATTCTTCATGCTAATTCTTGTTGCAGGTGGGTTTTGTGCCTATGCCTATGACTTCAAAAGTTCTACCTACTCCATGGCTCCAGCAGGCTGTGTGTTTCTGTTTTAATATTTATATCTTTGAACCATTTTTACTTTAGTTTAGTACATAGTTGATCATTTCCTTAAAGTTGCCTCAGGACCTTGAAGAAAAAGAGGAATAAGACAAGAGAAAGTGTATTCCTTGAAGAATTAGGCTAAGTATGAGGCTCTTTAATGGCAAGGTCATAAAGGAGCCATGTACTTCTTGTACTGGGTTTATGAAGAAGCCTTGTATAAGACATTTTTCTAATTCTATTTCTACATTATTGTTGCCATTAAGCTAAATCAGTTTTGTTGAAATACTGTTTGTCTTGATGATTCTTCTGGCTTGCAAACCAATATATTTAGCTTTATAAAGAACAAAATAGCTCTGTTATACCAGCATTTAAGTTCAAGGAGGAAAGAGTTCTTTCTCATTTTCTTTTTAACCTATGGCTTAAAAGGTTAATATATTTAAAAAGACTCTAACAGAGATTGACCCCGAATAATCTTTACAGTGTCCCTAATAAACTAAGTATAAGTGAAAAGAAACATATGGAATTCATTTTCAAGGAAATAGATCTTGGTTCTAAATTAAGTGTGTGTCTTCTAAGAAGTCTCTACTCATTTCAGTTGTCCATTTTTGATTGGATTTTTAATTGAGGGAGTCTAGTACACTTTTGTTTCTAGTAAGTTTAAAATGGCTAGAAGCAAGTCCAATATTTCTGATAAACTAGTATTCTTTTGATTCTTTTATTTATACCCATTGTTTTTGCTCACCCTCTCCATCCATTGCCCAAATTTCAAAGGAAAGAAAGGCCAACATAATGGTCATAATTATAAATCATATCCAAACAATAAGCTGAAATGAATGAGACATTTATAAAAGCTCTTTTGGCACTAGAAAGAGAAAAAAACAAAAAAGTCATTGGTGGTGGCTTGGTAATTCGATGGGTCTTTAAAGAGCTTTCTTTCCCCCTGGGTTCTCAAACCATTGTCTAACTTCTCTTTGTTTCAAAACTTTAAAAATTATATAGGTCCTGTGAGGAGAGAAGATGATAATTGGTTTTCACTGTTGTTTGACTTCATAAGCATAATTGTGAAAGAAGGTTTATAAGCTAACCATAACCCACCCAGAAAATTTTAAAACACAGATTAAGATTAATCTGAAAAAAAATCCTTAGTAGTGTTAAAGTGCTTGTTGAATACAGAAGACTAATCCTCACTACTTGTCAAAGATTGACACACTTATTCTTATCTCCTGTGATTGCTACTCTTAGTCCATTCATCAATTTGGCCTTGGAATTTGTTGCATACTTAATTTTTTTTTAATTTCTGAAGGTGAAGTGCTAGCATAAGCCAAAAGTCCTCATAACAACTGGAAAATTTTATGAATAAAATTTTAAACTACTA
The DNA here is from genome assembly GCA_004027455.1 of Hydrochoerus hydrochaeris. Taxonomy (NCBI): domain Eukaryota; kingdom Metazoa; phylum Chordata; class Mammalia; order Rodentia; family Hydrochaeridae; genus Hydrochoerus; species Hydrochoerus hydrochaeris. The sequence goes on along the minus strand of PVLA01009718.1, from coordinate 50,524 downwards.
TAATGATCATCACCAATGTTTATTAAGAGCATTTATTTACTAAGGGAGTTTTAATATTAAGTTTGAAAATTTAGAAAGCAGGTGAAATTAGGCAATTGTGGTAGATATACCCTAAGGTGACTGCTAACGAGTGATGTCCTTGTATAATCCTCTCCCACTGAATGCAGAGTAAACCTGTTATTTACTTCTAATCAATAGCAATTTAATGTCACTCCTATGAATATATTTACTTATATGACTCTGTAAACAATGAGAATAAGAGAGATTCTCCTGCTGGCCTTGAAAAAATAACACATCACAGTAAGAGGTGAGGGGCACAAAGGAGTGGGCCTGTGTACTTGGACACTACCTTTAGCAAAGAATTAATAGGAATCTGGGATCACAACACAGTGAAATTAATTGTGTCACCAATCCAAATGAGCTTAGTGCTATAGTCTCCCCAAGATAAACCCTCAAATGGAAGAAAAGCCTAGCTGATCATTTGACTGTAACTTGTAAGATCCTGAGCACAGGATTCAAGTAGGGTGTGCTATTTAAAACCATTGTTAGTAACCTATGTGGAATGGATAACTAGTATAGTAGTTTTGCCTAAACCAACTCCTCCAAATACTGGCTGCTCTTCTGTTTCTGCCTTAATACCCACAAAAAATCTTACTTCCTACTTGGGCAGCTGAAAAGTAAATTAATGTCTCAGTAAAGCAGCTTTTCAAAAATAAAAGTGATCATTTGACTGTAACTTGCATCATTGATATCATGATACTTTTTGGCTAGAGAGACCTAATTTTGCTTCATAGAGACCTATTTTTTGAAAGATATAGATATAAGCTGATGTGGATTTAGATATGTAGATACACAGATATATACTGTTATATAGCACAGATATGTACTTAAATGACTGTATGACTAGTGAATTAAAAGACCCTCTTAGCAGATTATGATAGGCTATTAATAGATTAAAAGAGCCTATTTTCTTCATAAGACTGTATCATCTAGTCCTACACACAAGTACTTTAAAAACTTTGGCAATTTAGAAGTTTTGATAACAAAAGCATGTTCTATTACAAGAAGTACTGAACAGCAGAAAATTAGAGCTAGCTTGATAGCTACTTGCCCACATATGTGGGGAAAAATTCAGAGATGGAAAAGCAACACATTCAGCATCAGTACGCACCTACGCAGCACTCCTGAGTGAACACCACCACCGAGAGGAACTGTTTTGGGGCAGACTATGATGCTTATGGCATCTGAAATCAACTTTAATAGCAGTAGAGAAATTTGACAATGTCCCAAAGTCTAGGGTCAAGGTGTGACAAAAAGAAAAGGGAGGGGGAAATGAAATCAGTGTGTACAGTTTATCTGCTAAACCTGAGATATGGAAGAGAATTATCAATATTTCTCTTCATATTTTTTGCTTAAAAATTTCTTTTGATTTTGATTCTCACTTTCTTATGAATGCTTATATATTTTAGTCTCTGTAAATTTTTTGGCAACAGGATTGAGACTCAGGACCTTGTGCTTGCCAGGGAAGTGCTGTGCCACTGAGCTAAATCCTCAGCTATCTAAGTAATTTTGCTCTTTTTGTTTATTCTCTATTTAATAACTCACTCACATACCTTTGGGATAGCCTGAAAACAAATTGAAATTGTAGGTTTCTGAAAAAGTAGCCTACCATACTCAGCGTTCTTTGTTGTGTAACAAATGTGGGAAATGCTAAACGTGGTTTTAGACACTTTTCTGACAGTTTTAAAATTAATATAGAAAAAATAAAATGAAACAAGTTATTGCACACCTAACTCATTCTCTTTTCTGTAACATTTTCTGATGGCCCAGTTGGTTTAACTGTATTTATATAGCATTGGAAAAGATATAGTGTAATAATCATGCATAGAAACAGTTAAGTTAGAAACATTCATTGAATATTTAGTATGTGACAGATGATATATACCTTTTTTATAGGTAATGACAATTATGAGTTTTAGCTTCAAAATCTTCTCAGAGAAAAATTCAAACATATTGTCTTTTTGTTTTTCAAAAAGAATGTACAACTGTGGAATGCTGAAAAAAGTGATTTTATTTTGCTTCTTTATTATATTTCATTGGAATCCAATCTAAAAACAATTATTTTTTAAACTTACAGCACTTACTCATTCAACTAACACCCTGCAACTAAAGTCATAGATTCATGACAGGGAAGGTGAAGAGGCACCATTTCTACTGCCTCAGAAATCATAGTCCATCAAAGTTGAAGGAGTTTATGCATAGGTCAGTAGACTATAAGGGTAACTGTGACAAGCACCATAAGAAAATCAAGGCTGAGTGCTCTGGTGGTTCCATGAAGAACTTTCTGGTTTTGTATCATAATAAAGGAAACTGGCTGTAAAGAGTGGGAAGGTAGAAGCCAAGCATGAGAGGCAGAGATGAGAATTCATGGTGCTGGTGTACAGTACTGAAGGAGGTCATGCTGGTCTCTCTGCAGGAAGTAGAATATGTCAGGGCAACTGCACCTCTGTGAGAGCCTGAGTCAGGTCAAGGAGACCTTTCAGAATGCCAGGGTACAGAGTTGAATTTGTGGGGATTCACTGAGGATTTTTCATCAGGACAAGGGTAGGATTAGAGCTGTGACTGAGAAAGATGGGCATAGAAGGTACATTGATTATGGGAAGAGACTAGGGGTAGGTGGCAGTTAGGAGTCAACTACAGGACAGTTTGCTTGAGGGGCAGCTTCAGTGGAAAGGGTGGACATAAAAGAGCCAGGAGAAAATCCAGAAATGGGCAACTGGGATGAATACACTTCTCATATGAAGAAATAAAGATGGCAAATAAATATATGAAAAAATATTCAACATCATTGGTCATTCAATAAATGCAACTTAAAACAACACTGAGATTTCATCTCACTCTAGAAAGAATGACTTAAATAAAAAACTCAACTAATAGCAAATGCTGGAGAGGCTGTGGGGAAAAGGGAACTCTTCTCCACTGTTGGTGGGAATGCAGACTGGTGCAACCACTATGGAAATCAGTGTGGAGATTCTCCCAAAACTTAAAATTAAAGGTCCCATTCAGTCCAACTATTGCTCTTCTGAGTATCTCCCCAGAAGCATTAAAAACATCATATCACAGTGATATATGTGCACCTATGTTTATAGCAGCACCACTTGATATAGCTAGATCTTTTTTTTTTGTACTGGGGATTAAACTCATGACCTCCTGCTCGCCAGGCAGGCACTTATGCCACTGAGCTAAATCCCTGGCTCAATATAGCTAAATCTTGAAAACCACCCAAATGTCCATCAACCAAGGAATGGATAAAAAAATTAAGTGGTTATTTTTATATAATGGAGTACTACTCAGTCAGAAATAAGGATAAATTTGAAATTTTACAAGTAAATGAATGCAAATTGAGATCATACTTACAGGTGAAATAAATAAGACTTGTATGTATAAAGATTGTATTGTCTCTCTGGTGTGAGAAACAGAAAGAGTAAATAAGTTCTAAAATGAGCAATACATCCTCCATCGAGGGGAATGCACCAGGCCCATGACCATCTGGGTGAGCCTGCTCTCCATCCAGAAGACCATAGGTCTGCAAGATCCCCAGCAACATAGTAGGGCCCCAGATAGGGCATACCTGATAGACAGGTGGGACTCATTTCCTGGAAAAAACGCTGAAGCAGAAGTAACAATATTAACCAACAGTTGGTTCACATCAGACCCCTACGTGGGCAGCCTTGGAAGAACACAGGACTCACCAACTAACTCTGCAGGAGAAATTCACGAGACTGGCTGCTTTCTTACACTGCATAACTGGTGACTGGGGGAACTCCAGCTGCACAGCACAAACCTGACAAAGGTGTACATGAGGCAGAGGCCAGACTGGCGAGATTGAAAAGACCAAAACACAAACTAACTAGGGGCAAGTTAGGCAAACCAGCATTTTGCCTTAGGGACAATGACACACAGAATGGAACCAGAAAATGACAAATCAAAAAAAGAAAAATGTAATCTTAGACTTCCAGTCCACTCAAAACACATCCAGGAGTTATACACATAGAAGAAATTAAATGACACACACCTGAAATTTATGAAAAGAGCAAATGAAGTGAAGAAACAAATTCATAAGGCTACAGAGAAAAATCAGGTCAGAAAAAAATTTCTCAGGTAAAAAAAGATCTGACATCCATAAAGTGGGAATTGCTCAGCATAACTAGAGAAGATATATATTTTTAAAAAGAGGAACATAGAAAATGATGGAAACTTTGAATGAATAATATAGGAAAGAAATAAAATGCATGACACAGATTCAAAGAGATAACAAGGACATTAAAAATTCCTTTGAAAGCTGGAAAAATTTCTTGAATGAAACTGAAGATAGACTTTCAGACTTTGGAGATAGGATTAGGGCTGGTGATCATGAAAGGAAAGATCTGCTAAGAATAACAAGTGAGCTGGGGATTTAGTTCAGCAGCACAAGTGCCTACCTGGCATGCAAAGGTCATGAGTTTGATCCCCAGTACCAAACAAACAAACAAACAAACACACACATGACCAAGAAATAGCAATTCAACAGCTCCAAGATGATGCAAAGAAACATAATACAAGATTGATAGGTGTCAATGGAAAAGCAGGAGTCAACACAAATGACACAAAAAACTATTTGCATAAGTAATAGCAGAAAATTTCCCAAGCATGGAAATAGAACCTCACATACAGATAAATGAGGGATATACAACTCCAAATAGCTGTAACCAAAATAATTCGATACCCAGACATAAATAATAAATATATTAGAAATTCAACACAAAAATATTAAAAGCTATTAGAGAAAAGAAACTGATCACCTATAAAGGAAAACCCATCAGAATCAAGGCAAACTATTTAACACAAACCCTCAAGTAACGAAGAGCTTGAAAGTGCTTAAAGGAAACAGCTTTCAACCCAGATTGATGTACTCTGCAAAACCATCTTTCAAAATTAATGGGGAAATAAACTACTTCCACAACTAAGAACAATTGAAGAAATTCATGACCACAAAACCAACAATACAGAGAGTACTGAAAGATATTCTAGATAGAGATAAAAATGACCACAATTTAAAGAACAATATCATGAAGAATCTGCTGTGCAGGTTAGCAATTATACAGATGGGAAAAAATGGAACCAACAACAGGAAAATAACATTTCAAAGATAAGCCAATACATATCACTTATACCCATCAGTGTAAATGGCCTCAATTCATCAATCAAAAGAAACAGATTAGTAGAATGGATCAAGAAAAAAGAACCACCAATATTCTATGTACAAGAAACACACTGAACCCAAAAAGGAATTTATAGATTGAAAGTCAAAGGATCAAAAACAATACTGCATGAAATAGGAACCTAGAAAAAAGCAGGGGTAGCTATTCTATTTGCAGCTAACGTGAACTTCAAACCAAAACTGACCAAAAGAAACAAATATTACTACATAATTGTTAGGGGAAAAATTCAAGAGGAAGAGAAAACAACCATAAATATATGTACACAAAATATGGGAGCATCCAACTATAAATGACAGATATTAATAGACACAAAAATCAATTAAGCAATAACACAAGTGTAATGGGGAACCTTAATGCCCCATTGTCACTAAGAGATAGGTCAACTAGATGAGGAATCAGCAAAAAAATAGCAGGACTGAATCAAATATGTGAGCAAATGGACTTAGTAGATGTTTATAGAGTGTTCCACTCAACAACATCAGAACACACATTCTTCTCAGCTGCACACAGGTTGTTTTCTAAAATAGACCATATCCTAGCCCATAGAACATGCTTAAGTAAATGCAGAGGGATGGAAATTATCCAACACATATTATCTGACCATAGTTCAATGAAATTGGAAATTAATTGTAGAAGCAACAGCAAAAACCCCATAAAAACATGGAGATTAAGTAATACCCTCCTAAACCAATGGGTCACTGATGAAGTTAAAGAAGAAATTAAATAATACCTATGATTAAATGAAATTGCAAATACACTATACCAGAACCTGTGGGATGCAATGAAAGTGATCCTAACAGGAAAATTTACAGCAGTGAATTCTCACATTAGGAAAACAGAACAAGCACAAATAAACACTCTAATGCTGCACCTCAAGCTTCTAGAAAAAGAAGGAAAAGTCAAGCCCATAGCCCAAAGATGGGAAGCTCAGAGCAGAAATTAATGCAGTGGAGACTAAGAAAACAATACAAAGAATTAATGGATTGAAAATTTTTTCTTTGAAAGTATAAACAAAATGAATAAATCCCTACCCAATATTATCAATAAAAGGATAGAAAAAAACTCAAATTAATGAGTTGAGGAATGAAAAGTGTATAATTACTACAGATCCTGTGGAAATTCAGAAAATCATCAATACCTACTTCAAAAATATTTACTTATATAAGATGAAAAACAAGAAATGGACATATTCATAGAAATGTATGAATTACTTAAATTAAATCAAGAAGATATAATAATCTAATATCAGTTAATGAAATTGAAAACAGTTAAAAACTTACCAAAAAAGAAAAGCCAGGTTCTGATGGATTTATACCTGAATTTTATATAGCAATTTAGAGAAGATTTAATGCCAATACTCCTCAAACTCTTTAATTAAATTGAAAGGGAAGCATTGCTCCCTGCCTCGTTCCTAGAGACAAGTGTCACTCTGATGCCAAAACCAGACAAAGACCCAACCAAAAAAGAAAATTACAGGCCAATATGCCTAATGAACATAGATGCAAAAACTTCAATAGAAAGCTATCAAATAGAATGCAGCAAATCATCAAGGAGGTTATACACTATGACCCAGTGGGATTCATACCAGGAATGCAAGAGTGGTTCAACTTACACAAATCAATAAGCACACTATTCCATGTCAACAGAGCCAAGGACAAAAATCACATGATCATCTCAATAGACACAGGAAAAGTTTTTGATAAAGTCCAACACTTATTCATGATATAATAAACAAATTCATCAGTGTAACTGTATACAAAGCCAACACTCAAAAATCAATAGCATTCTGATACACAAACAACAAACTCACTGAGAAACAATACCTTTTACAATAGCATACAAAAAAATGAAATACTTAGGAATCAATCTAACAAAGGAAGTTAAAGATCTATATGTTGAAAATGAAAGTACTCTGAAAAAGGTTGAAGAGGATATAAAAAAATGGAAAGAGACTCCTTGCTCATGGATAGGAAGAACCAACATTGTGAAAATGCCCATACTCCCAAAACTTATACAAATTTAATGCAATCTTCATCAAAGTACCATTGGTATACTTCATAGATCTAGAGGAAGCATTCCTAAAATTCATTTGGGAACAAGAGACATAGAATAGCAAAAGCAATTCTGGGCAACAAAAGCAAGGCAGGAAGCATTACAATCCCTGACTTGAACTTATACTACAAATCTTCTGTGATAATACCCACATTACTGGCCAAAAAACCCCTAAAAAAAAAACCCAAAAAAACAAAACAATAAAAAAAATACAGACCTGAGGACTATGGAACAGACTAGAAGATACAAAGGGTCCAAACATGTTCCCCAGAAGTAAACCTCTTCAATAAATGGTGCTAAAAACCCTAGATTTCCATATGTCAATGACTAAAACTAGGCATATGTCTGTCACCGTGCACTAAAATAAAATCAAAATGGATCAAAGATCTAAATACTAAAACAGAAACATTAAGTCTATTGGAAGTCAAAATAGGTAGAAATCTTGAAGACAGGAGTAGGCAGAGAGTTCATGAACAAAACATAAACAACACTGGAAGTACTTCAAAGAATCAACAACCGGATCTCACCTTATTAAAAACATTTTGCATATCAAGAGAAATCACCAAAAGAATGAAAAGAAAACAGAATGAGAAAAAATTTAACCAACTCTCTCTGACAAAGGACTTTCATATAGAACACAAAAAAAATTGAAAAAAAGTGGGCCGGGGATGTAGCTCAGTGGTGCAACACCTGCTTGGCAAGCACAAAACCCTGAATTTGATCCAGTAACAACAAAGAAAAAGTAAAAAAAAAAAACACAAAAAACTCCCTTTAAATAACAAAACAATCAGGCTCCCCAAATTGAGTGACCAAATCCAAATATGAGCATCTGAGATGAAGACACTTCTCAGGTGAAGAAATAAAAATGGCAAATAAATACATTAAAAATGTTCAATATCATTGGTCATTCAAGAAATGCAAATCAAAGAATCAATACCAAGTGCTGGCAGGGCAGTGGGGAGAAAGGGACCCTTTTCCATTGTTGGTGAGAGTGTATACTGGTACAACCACTGTGGAAATCAGGGCGAAGATTCCTCAGAAAATTAGGATTGGAGATCCCATTCAATCCAGGTATCCCACTTCTGAGTATTTCCCAGAAAAATTAAAAACATCATAAAACAACAATATATGTGTACTCATGCTTATAGCACCACAATTTGTAACAGCCAAATCTTGGAAACAAATGTGCATTAACTAAGGAATGAATAAAAAAAGTGGTATTTTTATACAATGGAGTACTACTGAGCTATAAAGAAGGATAAACTCAATGTATTTATAGTATGCAACTTGAGGCCATACTCATAAGTGAAATAAATTTGTCTTGCATGTGTAAAAGTTGTAATGTCTCTCTAGTGTAAGAAAATGAGGAGTAAATAAGATCCTAAAAGTATAATAGATATTGTGAAAACCAAAGGGGAAGAAACTGCTCAAAAGGAAAGAACAACTGGAATGATAGAAAGGAGAAAAGAGAAGTGATAAGAATATGTGTGTGTGTAAGTGTGTGTGTGTGCATGTGTGTGTGTGTGTGTGCATGTGTGTGTAATAGAATAACTATGCTACTAATCTCTATTAGTTCACCGAAAAGAACAGTTTGTGCTTACATTGTTTGACCAGTTTCTCATGTCTTTATCTTGTAATATGAGCAGCTGCTTTTAAGACAATATGCAATAAATTAACTGTTGTTAACCTATTGTCTTGTTCTGAAATTCTATATCATCATTTTTATTTTTTCATCTTTTTCAAAATAAAAAATGTACAATAGATATTGTGAAGTGGGAAGAAACTGTTATAAATAGCTGGGGTGGGAAGGGAAAGGATGGATGGGAAGGGAAAGTGCAAGTCAGCAGTATTATTAGTGTCTGCTAGTCCATTAAAAAGGAAGGTTTGTTCTAATGTCGACTGGAAAATTTAATGTCCATACCTTGCAATCTGAACATTATTATAAAGATAACAACATGCAATGCATTAACTATCGTTGCTCTACTATTATTTTATGAAATTTTTCTTTACCTTTTCTCCATAAAATAAAATTAAAAAAAAAAAAAGAGAGAGGGAGCAGGGAGAAGAGATCCTCAGATTTTGGCAACCAGACGCACTGGGGAAAGAAACTTGAGGAGCTGAGAGTCACTGAAGGGTTTTGACAGAATGTCAGACAAAAAATTTTCTTTGTGATAGGTTATTTCAGTTTTGGTCAGTAAAATGAATATTTAGTTTTTATTGGAATAGTATTAAAGGCATTATGACTATAAGTGAGATAAGCAAAGATCACATTTCTACCCTTTCATTTTCAGAGAAAAGTAACAAATTGGAATTCTACCAGGAGAACTGCAGGCAATGTCATGTCTACTTAAAAGACACCCAGGAATCAAAGAGAATAGCCATGTCAGGGAATAGATTCTTCAGTCAGCTGACCCCTCTGCCTCCCCTAGAATGACTGCAAAGGGCGTATCCTCAGAGATCACAGACCCAGTAGACCTGAGTACAACTTTGATGTGCAGCTTTATCACTGCATCTGTGTCTTCCTTCATGCTTGTACCATACTTTGTGTTTACATAGTTGTCTTCTTACTGTCCATCTAAATCTCTGCTGAAAATTTCAGAGTATAAATTTAAATTCTGATTATATTTTAAATGTCACAAATATGTGCTCAAAATATAATACATGCTGGCACATAGCTGAATAAATGACTAGTAAATAAGTGCAGTCATCCTGACCAAAGAAACTTTCATAACTCGTATGAAGATGTAGATTATAAGTTTCATACAATATAAGGAAACCAGGTGAATATTTACAGTTCAATTAGAAAAAGAATATTAATTTTAAAAAAAGTTTTAAAAAGAAAGAGAATATTAAAAAGAATGTTTCACATTTAAATTATTATTTTTTGACATCCACTTTCAATTGACCTATTGCATATAGAGCATTTAGATTGTTAGTTTATCTGGAGAATTATATTCTGTTAGTGACAGAGAGTTCTCTCCTCTTTTTCTCCTTCCCCTTAAAGAAAAGAGGGAACAGCTGCATGTCTCACCATATACTCTTATCAAGATTGGACAGGATCATTCTTAACCTGTGGGAAGAAATAACTTGAGGTACAGGAGGTTCAGCTATTGAAAACCACTGTTATGCACATGAATATCTGAAGTGTCTGCTGACTGTATGTATTCATGAATATGTAGTGATAAGCTTCATAGAAGCAGATGTTTTCATTGGTAATAAGTTAAAATGGATACGAAATATCCTCTGAAATAAGAAATATTTTATTTTATTTTAAACAGAATAAAACCAATCAATACAAATCAGTGAAAGAGATACATGACTTGAAATAGTTACCATATTACCTTTTGATGTCTTCAAAATAGCTGCAGATAACTTTGGACATCAAACAGAACAGAATAGAATAGAAACAATAAAAACAAAACAATGAATGCAATAAAGGATTTCAAAACAAGCCAATAGTAAATCCAAAACTGCTACCATAATATATCTTGCTATCTTTGAAATAGCTGTTCCTGCCATATGATTTAACATAATCAAACAAAGCAAAAGAGAATAAAACTCAACCAAACAATGGAAATGATATAGGACTTCAAAACAAGAATATAGGGAATCAACAATGGCTACAATCCTCAGGAGATGCCCCACTAGATGCCACATTGCCTACTGCTATCCTCTGAACTTGTGATCTGACCATTGGCCCTTGACCTGCAATGTTAATGAAATACCAAAGCACCACAGGGATCCAATTGCATTTCACCTCCATAGCTATCATCACACTTGTGTTTCTCCACATAACCTGGTTGCTTATGGGGTGGTGTGGCACATATTGATTCTTCTTGTTTGCCAGCCTATGAGCCAGAAGGGGCTGGGTCTGGCTGTTCCCAGTCCAGTGAAGGTCCATGCATGATGCTGGTTCCCAGACTCAGCTTATTTGTTGGTGTGGCCTTGTTCTCTCCCCCTGTCATAAGAGATATTTTAAATGACTGATCCACAAGCACATTTTACTGCTTATGATGAATTTTAGTTGTGTGACTTGGTAGTGATTTGTGAGATCCTGTCAAATTTTTCTCAGATTAGTTATATTTGTTTATCTCCCTCTAGCAATGAATGAGAGTGCCTTTTGCTGAATATATACTCGGTGTTTTAAAATTTTACTAAACTTGTGGAAACAAAGGATATCTTGTGACTTTCATTACTAAAAAAGTTCAACATCATTTAAGGTATTTTGTATTTTTATATATTATTTAGATCGAGTCATCTGTGATATGCTTGTTTCTGATTTGTGCTCTCACAGTCTGTTGAATTGTTTTTTATTGATTTGTACAAAGAGTATTTAAATAGATAGTTTTAGAGTATACTTTTCTCTCTTTTGTTTATTTATATGTCTTATAAAACATTCTCCCAGTTTGTAAATTTTTTGTTTTGTTTTGTTTGCACTCTATGCTATCTTTGGATGAAAAGAAATTTAAAACTTTTCAAACTCATCAATCTTTTTCTTTATGACTTGCACATTTTTTTCTTTTTCTTTTTCTTTTTCTTTCTTTTTTTTTTTTTTTTTTTTTTTTTTTTTTTTTTTTTTTTTTTTTTTTTTTTTTTTTTTTTTTTTTTTTTTTTTTTTTTTTTTTTTTTTTTTTTTTTTTTTACATTTTGAGTCTTGAATGTCCCTCCTTCCTTCCATCACTTCCTCCCTCTCTTTTTCTTCAGGTTATGAATGTATCCTTTCCTTTTCTCCCAAGAAGTTTGAACAAAGTGCTTGTCACATTTAACTGTCAATGATCCCAAAGGAATATGTTTTGTACATTTGCCTCCTTTTCTGCACTGTTTTTATGCATAGTGTACCAATTGCCCTACAGCTGCTAACTGATATGTGTAAGTTATAATACACTATAAAGAGTTGCCCAAATTGGAAACTATGCAAATAAAAGCCACTAACTTTTAATCCTGGAAGAAACTGTCAAGCTCAGTCTCAAAATGCAATCGTGTGACTTCTTGGAAGCACCAACACAGTACTTCAAAGTATTTTATTTTTATTTGTTTTTTTCAAAATATTTTAAACATTGCATTCTAATTTTGTATCTTAAACTATGTTCTCAAGATGATAAGTATTTTAGTCCATAGATGTGACCATTAATTGGGATATGTCAGCTTCACTGGATTAAGAAATGCCTGTTAGGCATGTTTCTGGGTGTGCCTGGGTGAATCAAACAGGACTGGGTGTGGGTAATCTATCAATGGTTCCCAATCTTTTTAGCACAAGGGACCAGTATCCTAAAAGACAATTTTTTGAACGCAGACCCAGAAGGGTTTGGGACCATCGATCCTAGCGGTTGGGTGCCTGCCTAGCCCCCTTGGCTAACTGGACTGGGCTCCAGAGGTTTCACAGGTTTGAGTGGACTGTGCCTAGTGACCTTCATTCAACAAGGGGAAGCAGACCAGAGGAAGGGGGAGCCAAGCCGGCACCACATGCCATGAGGTGAGTTGCAGATCTCCAGCACAGACCCTGAAGGGTTTGGAACCATCCATCCCAGTGGCTGGGTGCCTGTCCAGCCTCCTTGGATCACTGGACTAGGCTTCAGAGGTTCCACGGGCTTGAGTGGACTGTGCCTGGCGACCTTCATTCAACCAAGGGAGCCAGACCCACTTAAGGGGGAGCCAAGCCTGTGCAGTGCCATGAGGGAAAGCTTTGGAAAATTGTTGGAAACATGGAAATACAGGAAAATGACAAAACAAAAGACCAAAATGCAATCTCAAACCCCCAGCCCATCCCAAGAAATAGGAGCCATGTACATAGAAGAAAACACTACATATACACCTGAAATGTATGAAATGATATCAACTGAAATAAAGAAGCAAGTACAGGAAGCTATGAGGGAACTCAAATCAGAAATATTCTCCTAGGTAAAAGAAGAAATGATAAAAGTAGTGAAAGAAATACTGAATGCATCCAACAAAGACACAGATAAACAATTAGAGGAACAAAGCAAAATGATAGAATCCCTGAATGAACAGTTTAAGAGACAAACAGAATGCAATAAGCAGATTCAAAGGGATATACAGGAAATCAAAAACTCTAATGAAAGTTGCAATGCCTCAATGAAAGTGAAGATAGAATCTCAGACCTCGAATATAAGATTGCAGCTAGTGAACAGGAAAGATCTTCTAACAATAACAAGAAATCAAGAAGTAACAATTCAACAGCTGCAAGATGATGCAAAGAAAAACAATATAAGATTAATAGGGATAAAAGAAAAAGAAGGGGAAAACACAAAAGATATCAAGAGGCTATTTACAGAAGTAATAGCTGAAAGCTTCCCAAACATGAATATGGAAACTGACATACAGATTAGTGAGGCTTATAGAACTCCAAATAGCCATAACCAAAACAAAACTATACCCAGACACATAATTATCACCATCCCAGAAATGCAACATAAGAACAGAATATTAAAAGGTGTTAGAGAGAAGAGACAGGTCACCTATAAAGGGAAGCCTATCAGAATCATGGCAGACTTCTCAACACAAACAATGGAGTCAAGAAGAGCATGGAGTGAAGTTTTTCAGATCCTCAAAGAAAACGAATTCCAATGCAGACTGATGTACCCTGCAAAACTGTCCTTCAAAATGGATGGAGAAATAAGATACTTCCATGACAAAGAACAGCTGAATAACTTCATGATCACCAAGCCAACCCTAAAAAGAATACTGAAATCATGAAAGACATTCTAGATACACATAGGAAAAAAAATTCTAGATACACATAGGAAAAAACCACTAAGCAAGACAGACAATTAAACAGAATGGAAAGCTAAGATACAATATCAGAAAGATAACATGTCAACAATAAACCAATATTTGACAGTTATAACCATTAATGTAAATGGCCTCAATTCACCAATTAAAAGAAACAGACTGGCAGAATGGATCAAGAAACAAGATCCAACCATGTGCTGTCTACAAGAAACCCATCTAACCCAAAAGGAAACTCATAGAATGAAAGTCAAAGGATGGAAAACAATACTCCATGCAACAGGAAATCAAAAAAAAAAAAAGCAAGCTGGGGTAGCTATTCTGTTTGAGGCCATGTGAACTTCAAACCAAGAATGATCCAAAGAGACAAAGAAGGTCACTACATACTAGTTAGGGGAAAACTGCAAGAGGAAGAGATAACAATCTTAAATATATATGCATCAAATTCCAGAGCACCCAACTACACAAAGCAAGTATTAACAGAAATGAAAAATCAAGTAGATAATAACACAATTATAACAGGGGACTTTAACACACCATTGACATATAGGGATAGATCAACTAGACAGAAAATCAGCAAAAAAATAACAGAACTGAATCACACCTGTGAACAAATGGATTTGATAGATGTATACAGAGTGTTCCATCCAATAACATCAGGATATACATTTTTCTCACCAGTACATGAGACATTCTCTAAAATAGACAATATACTAACCCACAGAACATATTTAAGTAAATGCAAAAGAATTGAAATTATCCCATGCATGTTATTGGATCATAGCACCATGAAACTGGAAATTAATGATAAAAGTAACTGCAAAAACCACACAAACACATGGAAATTAAATAATACCCTCTTGACCAATCAGATTAAATTAAATAATACCCTCTTGTTTAATTTCTTCTTAACAAAGAAATTAAACAATATCTACAAGGAAACAAAAATACAAATACAACTTACCGGAACCTGTGGGATGCAATGAAAGTGGTCCTCAGAGGAAAATTTATTGCACTGAGTTCCCACAGTAGGAAAACAGAACAAACACAAAAAAGCAACCTGATATTACACCTGAAACATCTAGAAAAAGAAAAGCAAGCCAAGCCCAAAGCCAAAAGAAGGGAGGAAATTATAAAGATCAGAGCAGAAATTAATGCAATAGAGACTAAGAAAACAATTCAAAGAATCAATGAATCAAAGAGTTGGTTCTTTGAAAGAATAAATAAAATTGATAACCCTCTAGCCAACCTAATTTAAAAAAGGAAAGAAAAGACTCAAATTCATGCAATACAGAATGAAAAAGGAGAAATCACTACCGACCCTGTGGAAATACAGAAGATCATCAACAAATATTTCAAAAACCTCTACTCTCAGGTTCAATAACACAGAAGAAATGGACAGATTCCTAGAAACATATGAACCACCAAAGTTGGATCAAGAAGATGTAAAACTGCTGAATAACCCAATTTCTATTAATAAAATTGAAAATGTAATCAAGTCTCTACTAACAAAGAAGAGCCCAGGCCCAGACAGATTCACTGCAGAATTCTACAAGAAATACAAACAAGACTTAATGCCAACACTCCTCAAACTCTTCAATGAAATTGAAAGGGAAGCAATTCTCCCTAAGTCATTCCTGGAAGCAAATATCACTCTAGTACCAAAACCTGAGAAAGACCCAACTGAAAAAGAGAACTACAGGCCAATCTCCCTAATGAACATAGATGCAAAAATTCTCAATAAAATATTGGCAAACAAGATGCAGCAAATTATCAAGAAGATTATACACCATGACCAAGTGGGATTCATCCCAGGCATGCAGGGATGTTTCAACAAATGTAAATCAATAAATGTAATCCACCATATCAATAGAGCCAAAAGCAAGAATCACATGATCATTTCTGTAGATGCAGAAAAAGCTTTTGATAAGATCCAACTGCATTCATGATAAGGACCTTACAGAGAACTGGAATAGATGGTCTTTACATCAATATGATAAAGGCCATCTATGACAAACCAAGAGGCAGTGTCATATTAAATGGCCAAAAACTGAAAGTCTTTACCTTAAAATCAGGCACAAGACAAGGATGTCCATTATCACCACTCCTATTCATTATACTGGAAATACTAGCCAGAGCAATTAAACAAGAGAGGGAAATAAAAGGAGTAAAGATAGGAAAAGAAGAAGTTAAACTATCATTATTTGCAGATGACATGATACTCTACATAGAAGACCCCCAAATCTCTGTTGAAAGTCTCCTAGATATAATAAATAAATTCAGCAAAACAGCTGGATACAAAGTCAATACTCAAAAATCAATAGCATTCTTATACATTAACAACAAAATCACTGAGAGAGAAATAAGAGAAGCCACACCCTTCACACTAGCATCCAAAAAAATGAAATACTTAGGAATTAATCTAAAGAAAGATGTAAAAGGAGAACATTGGGAAATAGACTACTGAAATGGGAAAGCTGGGGCTACAAGGACATAAATATTTGTTGGTAATGGTAGACACTTTCACTGGCTGGGTAGAAGCGTACCCTACCACATCAGAATCAGCTCTCATAGTAGTAAAAAACTCTTATATGAGATTATACCCCAATTCGGCTTGCCTTTCTATGGGGTCTGATAATGGCCTGGCTTTCATAGCCCAAGTGATCCAAAAATTAACTCAGGCTTTACAGATTGATTGGAAACTTCATTGCATGTCCCGGCCTCAAAGCTCAAGACAAGTAGAAAGGATGAATAGGACTTTAAAAATGGTGATAACTAAAATGGCCTTAGAAACTGGCAAAAACTGGGTGAGTCTCCTTCCTTATGCCCTCTTGCATGCGCATTGTACTCCCTATGTTGCTGGAATTTCACCTTTTGAGACACTATATGGGAGACCTCCAACTCACCACTGATTCAGACAACAGCACCCAGCACCTGGGGTCTCTTCAAGGGATGACCAACCTGCTGCTGACCCCAGAATGTTAGTCCTCATCAAACAGCAACACCGGGAATCCTGTGAGCCTCGCTGAGAGGGACCCTATACCATGGTCCTCAGCACCCCAACTGTAGTCAGCATCACTGGAGAGCCCGCCTGGATTCACCACATTTACATCAAGCTGGTCCTGATGTCCAATGATGACCACCATCCAGATAAGTGGACTGTGCAGCCCTAAGGACCCTTTAAAGCTTAAGAAAACTAAATGTTTTTAATGTTGTTGCTTGTTTGTGGCTTCCCTTTGGGAGTCCTTTGAACCCCTCTTCACAACACTGTTTATGGGACCGGATTAATAACTGACTATTATACTGGTGAGATGTTGGCAACTAATGCAACTGTCCAGGGTGTTGTAACCCTAGACCTTTGATTTCTACCAAATAGGGCCCCCACTGATGGTTTATGATTATCCAAGGGTGTAAAGGGACATCAAATGCAGTCCAGCTTCCAAAGATGTGTTTTTCCTTTCCTTTTAAATTTTATTTATTTATTTATTTCCTTTTAAATTTTATTTTATTTTTTAATGGCAGCTAAAGGTATTCAGATTACAGTTAACTTGTGGCTTTAAAAAAAAGATATTTTCTTGGGTTATTTAGAACATGCAAGCCTCATATTTTTAATCGGATGAAATATGTATGAAATTAATGAGTTTTTCTGACTATAGATTCATCATGACTTTTCAGTACAATCAATTGTGATATTTACAGTATATGCTAAAATTCAGAATTTTTCAAATACTGAAATTCTACCAGCATTCTTTGTTAAGCCATGCATGCAAAATTTAAAATTTTTATATTGTCACCTAAATTTGCATAAAATATGTTTGAAGTATTTCAAATTTACAGTGAAGTGTAGCATTTTAAGGTAGTGAAAACACATGGAATGATTCATGAAAGAAAATCGCTTCAAGGATTTTATTGAAAGTTTTAATGTCTGAAAAGCAAAAGGAAGGAAATTGACTGGTAATAAGTAAAAAAAGAGGGACATAGAAAGTGGTTTTGTCTTCAAGTAAAATGTCTGGTTGTGCCAGAATGTGAAAGAAGATAGGAAAAGCTCAATTTGAAGGTGTGTAGTAAGTTGTAGAAAGATTGAAGAGATGTGAATATTATTTGCCTTGGTTTATAGTACCTTCCAGTAACAGGTTTGAAAAGAAACAAATCTGTTCAGAATTTGACAGTATTAGATAAGTTTTGGTAGATTTATTCATAAGACTGGTGAACCTTTACTGCAAAATGTTTCCATTAAAATGAGATTATACTCTCAGTATTGTTCATACTCACCTGAGAAGGAATTCTTCTGTTACGCTTGGAAATGTGTTACTTGGAATTGAGATGGCTGGATCAATAGGAAAAGACCAAAACTATAGACACATCACTACACTCATTAATCAAGACCTAGCTAGCCTTGGCAACTCTATATCTAAATTAAAAGATTCTCTAAGCTCCTTAGCTGAAATGGTTTTACAAAACCGCCAAGGCTTGGACGTTCTTTTTCTGAAAGAGGGATGTCTCTGTTTGGCCTTAGGGAAAACCTGTTGCTTATATACAAACCACTCTGGAGTAATTAGACAAAATGTGGCTGCCCTTAAAAAAAGGCCTACAGGAAAGGGAACAAGCTCAACTGAGAACAAAATTGGTTTGGACATTGGTTCTCATTCTCCCCTTGGTTGTCCACCCTCATATCAGCAGCCCTAGGACCCCTAATAGTGCTTTTAGTGGGTGTAACTATTGGTCCCTGTATCATAAATAAACTAGTATCTTATGTAAAAGGCTGAATATAAGCTGTCAAGCTGATGATCTTAGCGACCCAGGGTTATGAGTTAGTACCTGTAGATTCAACTATAAGCCAATGATTTGGCTCACTGACAAAAATCAGTGGGGAATGTTGTAACCTAAGTCAAGCTCCACCATTCTGTTCTGTATGTGCCACACCCTTTGACCTAAACTGCAACCATTGTCCCAAATCACACTTTGTACTTCTCCTGACTCCAGGATTTGTGTTCTTCCCTTAATGCCCACTGCCTGCATGCATAATGTATTCCCTGAATACACTAGCTATAAACCTCTGTACTTTGACCCTAGGCAAACAACAGGATGTCCTGTTTCCTCAGGAATGCACAGGTGTGGGTCCCCCCACCTTTGTGGTTTTTCCCTTTATAAACCACCCCAAATCTTAGCCTAGTTGCACAGCAGTGTAAATTCCACCCTCATGCTGTGTTGCTGGATACCAGCCTAAATAATAAAGTGCTCTTTTATTTTTCCTCCAAAAAAAAAAAGATGTAAAAGAGTTGTACAGGGAAAATTATAATACCCTGAAAAAAGAAATTGAAGAGAACCTCAGAAAATGAAAAGATATCCCTTGTTCATCCTCGTTCATGGATAGGAAAAATAAATACTGGGAAAATGGCCATTCTCCCAAAATTGTTATATACATTCAATGCAATCCCAATGAAAATACCACTAGCATACCTCATAGATCTAGAGAAATCACTCCTAAAATTCATCTGGAACCAGAAGAGACCCAGAATAGCAAAGGCAATTCTAAGCAGCAAAGCCAAGGCAGGCAGCATCACAATCCCTGACTTGAGGTTATACTACAAAGCTACTGTAAAAAATTCAACATGGTATTGGAATAAAAACAGACCTGAAGATCAATGGAATAGATTAGAAGATACATCTACAAACACACTCAACTACCTTATCTTTGATAAAGGGGTCAAGCATGTTCACTGGAAGAACAACAGTCTCTTTAATAATTGGTGTTGGAAAAATTGGCTCTCCATATGCCCAAAACTAAAATTAGGCCCATGCCTATCACCATGTACTAAACTAAAATCCAAATGGATCAAAGATCTAAATATTAAAACAAAAACACTAAATTTGTTGCAAGACAAAGTAGGTAAAACTCTTGAAGACAAAGGGATAGGTAGAGAATTCATGAACAAGAGCCAAATTGCACGGGAAATACTTCCCAGAAACAATAACTTGGATCAGTTTCTGCACATCCAAAGAAATCTCCAGCAGAGTGAAAAGAAAGCCTACAAACTGGGAAAAAAGTCTTAGTGAACTGTCCCTCAGACAATGGACTTCTGTGTCTAGAACTTATAAAGAATTAAAAAAAATCAGACCCCTGAAATTCAAAGACCCAATCCAAAAATGGGCATCCCAGATGAATACATAGTTCTCAGATGAAGAAATATAAGCAGCAAATAAATACACGAAAAATGTTCCTCATCATTGGTCATTAGAGAAATTCAAATTAAAACCAGGCTGAGATACTATCTCACTCCAGAAAGAATGGCCAGGATCAACAAAACTACCAACAACAAATGCTGGAGAGGCTGTGGGGAAAAAGGAACTCTTCTGCACTGTTGGTGGGAGGGTAGACTGGTGCAACCATTGTGGAGGTCAATCTGGAGATTCCTCAAAAAGCTGGGGTTGGAGGTCCCATTTGACTCAGCTATTCCACTCGTAGGAATATTCCCAGAAAATCTGAAAATATCTTACCACACTGATATATGCACACCCATGTTTATAGCAGCACAATTTGTAATAGCCAGATCTTGGAAACAACCTAAGTGCCCATCAACTGAGGAATGGATAAAAAATTGTGGTACTTTTATACAATGGAGTACTACTCAGTTATAAAGAATGATCACATTGAGATATTTATAAATAAATGGATGCATCTTGAATCTATACTCAAAAGTGAAAGAAATCAAACTCACGTGTATAAATACTGTATAGTCTCCCTAGTGTGAGAAATGGTAAGAGTACAGAAGATTTTATGGAAATCATGGTTCTCTGTTATACTGCTTTGATATTTTATGTTTTCATTCATTGGTTTCAATGGTTTGAATGGTTATTCTGTTTTATTTGATCTTAATATATGTGATCATATGAATAGTTACTTTGAAGACAAGACAGTATGGCAGCCAGTGTTGATTTAATATCATCTTACTCTGAAGTCCTACCATGCTTTTGTTTTCTATTACCATTGGTTCTATCATGTTGTGTGTTATTTGATTTTAACATGTATGATAGTAAAAACAAAATTTTTATGGAAAATGAGATAATATAGCAGCCATTGTTCATCTTTGTTTATATGGTTCAGAATGTCTTGGAATACTTCCATTCTCTTGAGTTGTTTATTCTACTTTGTTATGTTTGACATTAATTTCAAAGAGAGAGACATTATGATAGCTACTATTAATATCCAATTGTTTTGTTGTGAAGTGCTGTGTTGCTTACATTGTTCTGTTCTGATCTGCTTAGATCTGTCCTCTTTTGTTTTATTCTCTTTAAAATAAAAAAAATAATTTTTCAATAAATGGGAACTGGGGGTGGTTGGTTTTTGGATGATTCGATTTAATCTCTCAAGTATGCAATTCACAGTAAGATTCACATTCTTATGAGAATCTAATGCACCAGCTAATCTGGCAGGAGTGAGAGCTCAAGAGGTAACTGGCCTAGAAGTACAGATAAAGCTTCCCTTTACTTCATTGCTCACTTCCTGCTGTGTGGCTTTTCTTAACCAGTCCTCAGCCTGAGTGTTGGGGAATCCCTGCTGTGTATGGTCTCCTGTCCATTCCCTTTTAGCACTGTTTCCCAGCTCTGTTTTTTGGCCACCATGAACCAAAGAGCTTTTCTCCACTATGCACACTGAAAGTGATTTGTCTGTCTTGGAGTCTGGCAACCATGTATGGAATCTTCTGAAATCATGAGCTAAATTAAACATGTCCTCCTTCAAGTTGTGGGTATCAGGTTATTGTTTCCCAGTGAAGAGGAAGCTGACTAATGCAATAGATATCTAACTTAATCTTTCCCTCTTAACTGAAAGAAAATGTTTTGTGAGAATGTGGGATTAAGGTGTAATTAGAGGCAACACTGAGAAGAAACATTTGGAAATGTAGATGCTACTAGAAGTTGCCAATGCTCCTCAAAGATGAGTGGTGGCCTGTGTTTCAACTGTTTAAGAGATTTTACTTTCAGGTTGTTATTAGTGATGTTGTATGTTGTTAGCAAATCCAATACCTAAGGATCTCATTTTATATTAAAAGTCCCCTTTTAAATGAACTAGAAAAATTGTGTAAAAACAATCTTGAATTGCACTTCTCCAAGAAATGTCTAATTATAAAGAAATTCTCAATCCCTTTCTAAAAGATATCAGGACAAATTTTAACAATGTTTAGTCTCAACAGAAAATGGAACATGTTTTAATTTTTTTAGTATAATTTTTCTATAAGGATAGCTATATAGCTGGTATGTTTTCTGTCATTTCTTTTGGATCATGAAAATGATCCAAATCATATTGACTAACACTAGTAATGCTTGGATTAAACCGAAATAAAATCATTCTCCCATTCATGTACTGGTAATAGTCTCCCACTTCATATCTGTGTAAAATTAAGTGACACACTTGAATTACATGAAAAACCTGCCTGTGAAAAGATCTAGGAAAATTCATAAGAAATTAATGACTTAGTTCTCAGAAATGGATTTAAATTATACTACCTACTATGGCAATTTCAAAGCATGCCTTTGTTATTTTCTTGGGCATTTAAAAAATATGGGCTGGACATATGAACATAGTCTGGTTGAAATGATACAGGATAGTAAATATTCAAGTGTGTCGGAATAAAAAGAGGTAATGTAGTTCAACTTAATCCTGGGTAATAACCATCTAGGCCACGGCCCGCTTTTGAACTGAGAACACACCTGCTTCCCTTGGCATCCTTTGCCAGAATGTGTATGACACTTCAAGATGGGATTTCAAGGACAGTCAATACAGATTACGCTAGAATCTTATTTGTAAGACACCCTGGGTGTTCTGAGAAGAACCTGGGAAACTTATGCAATAGTTTGTAGACAAATAGGACTTCCATATTAGGTTCTGCCTTAACTTTGGCCATGATAGAGGCCCCTGTTTCATAATCCCTTTTGATGGAGAGGTACCTCTGGCAACAAAAGTCAAATGCATTATTTTGCCTATTCAGTCTTCCCAGCTGCTATGTGTCTTGTTTTATGTCAAGTGTACAGCTGGTTACAGCTGTATAGAGAAGATTTTGTCCATCAGAGTCTTTGAGTAAAGACTGGTGCTTCTCCACACTCAGATCATGGTTTGTAGGTGTCCCCACAGTGATAATGATGAGAGAGTCTATGCAGATTTGGAGTTTGAGAGAATTCCTTTCAGAGGGATTCTGAAGTCTCAGATTCCAATGATGATCCAGAAAATTGTTTTGTGGCCTAGTTACTCAATGTTTTCTGAAAAATTTCACTTTTTTGATAAACTTGGCCATCTTGCCTCTAAATTTGAATTCTCAAAAGTGTATAGAAATGCCAATTTAAGAGAGATACACAGTGTATTTGACTTATTGGGTAGTGTCTCTGTAGAATGACCAATATTTTCTATTTGTTCTATTAACAAATCTTGGAGCCTGTTTAAAATTGACACACAATAATTCATATGTTTGTTGGACACTGTGATATTTCAATAAATGTATGCATTGTGTAATATTCAAACTAGTCTATGCAGAGCTATTTCTTCAAACATTTATCATTTTTGTGGTAAAAACATTCAAACTTTTTTCCTAGCATTTTAAAATATACAGCATATAGTTTTATATAGTCACTCAGATCTCATTATGAATACGGAATGCCTCGAGAATTTTCATGTCTTTCTTGTACAGGGCTATGTTAATCTTCTTTGATATCCTTTCAGTTTTAGTATGCATTCTTCAAGAGAGCACAATATCGTAGGTATATTAAAGTTCTTGTTACAACTCTTATTTCCAAGTTGTACAAAAGCCCTTGGGACTGTGCTCATCTGAGAGACAGGAGCTATACTGTAGATGTCAGAGTAATGGGTGAAAGAAGCAAGCAAAACAGTACTGTGTGTTTACACTTGAGCTGACACATGAAAAAGAAATAAATTTCCATCATGTTTGAGCACTAGGGCATGTGTGTATGTGTGGTGTTTGTTAGAGCAATCAGATAAAAATTTCAATTCAATAATACCTCCTGTGTTGTTTCTTTCTCTCATAACGAATCTGTATGTATTTACTAGTAGTGTTTCATGGATGTGGATATGCAGAGAATAGATGCTGAATAGTCATAAAACACAGCACCACCCTACTACCTATTAGATAAATTTCTTTTACCACCATTAGTGAAGAGTCCATTCAGTCAGTGTTGGGATACTATCACTCTGCTTGAGGAACAACTAAATTCTATAGGTAGACAAAATGATTTAAAACTGGAAACAGAAAAGACTCTTACAAGTTTATTTTATAGCAGCACATTTTTTTTTTGGTCTTTTTGAGACAAGATCTCTCTAGGCAGTTCAGGCTGGGCTTGTGGTCACTTTGTAGACCAGGCTAGTCTCAAACTGGCAAAGTTGCTCCTGCCTCAGCCTCCTGAGTACTGGGATTACAGGCATGTGCCACCATGCCTAGCTCACAAATTTATTTGAAAAGGTTATTGATTTCTTCCTTTTTTGAATTTATTTGTTTCTTTGCAGCCTTCTTTATAGGTTTGAATTTTGTTCTTTGAAGTTACATAAATGCCTAAAGAATGTGTTCTTTTAATAATAGGGAATAATTATTGAATATTTACATGTCACACTCCTTTATCTGTTTATATGCAGTGCCTCATCTCTGCAATCCTATTACATAATTCCTCTTAAAGTCTTTATTAATTGACTATTAGGTGACTTGACCACGGCTATCATAGAGTGGGTCAAAATTCAAACTCAGGCAGTTCCATGCAAAAGCCCATACTAACCGTATCCCTTAGCTTCTCTTTTCCTTTAATAATCCCTCTAAGATCTAGCGATTCCTTTTTGTCAGTAATAACTTCTTCAATAGATTATTTACCATTTTTTTCCTGTTCATCATAGCCATTGCAATTTGTCTAGTTTGAGGTCCTTCTTCTCCAAGCCAATGACATTGGTGACCCCTCAGTCAACTCGTGGATAGATACTTGAGCAGGATTAGATCACGTTTGACCCTCCTGCTATGCATAAAATTAAGGCATTTATTACTCTTCTTTGAATCCTTCATTCTCTGTCTTATTGAGTGAGACTTTTTCAAATGGTTTGCTGATTCTGAAGTGTAATGTTCCTTTGTTATCAGAGACAATGTGTTATATTTAAAAACACATTCTAATATTTGTGGTGGACTGACAACTGATGGTCAATTTAAACAGCTGAGCTGAATCAGTGTGGTGCTGAGTGTAGATGACCCACCTGAGGATTGTTGCCAGCATAAAAAGGAGAACTAGCAGGGAAGAGTAGTGTTGTTGTTTGGTGCTGTTGGTTCTCCTGTTGCCATAGGTCCTTCTGAAAGAACCTGTTGAGCTTCTTTCCTGAGATGAACTTGGCTGTTCTCATTGTCAGAGGATCTTGGGGCCTTGTTGTTGCTGAGATTACTGTGGTTCACTTTGGGGGAGCTCTGGTCCTTATGCTAAGTATCACTTCTTGGCTCCAGAGGCAAAGGCGGTGTGCTATTTAGTCTCTAAGAAAAGTTTGTCATGCTATCTTCCTGGTATAAACTCAGCTGTTCCCATCAATGAAGGAGCTTGGGACCTCATCATAGTTAAGGAGCTCTGTTTCTTACTTTGAGTGTTGCTTCCTGGCTCCTGTGCAGAACCCTCAACCTACTGGTACAGATCCTTCATCCTGCTGGCACAGACTTTTTAGCTTCCACTGCTGATATTTGGACTTTACCAGTGCAGGTCTGTGAAACAGACTTGCATGAGTCATTGTCATGAGTCCTAGGCCTCCAGTTGGACTTGGTAGTATTGCCATGGGCTAGGTCTTCAGCTGGACTCATGCAGGACATTGCTGTGGGATCCAGGCCCTTGGCTGGATTCTCTAGGTCTTTAGTGTATGGACAGATCTCCTGTACTTCTTGCATTTAATTCTTTGAATGACCATTATAAATAATATTATAAATTGTGTGTCCTGTATATAATTGTTTTGCTTGCAAATCCTGAGTATAACATTATTTTTGCTTACTTTATTTTTGCTTAATTTGGCTTAGAATGTGCATTGAGACTTAACAACAAGTCCTTGGTCTATTAAAAACTTTAAGGAGGCACACATCTTAGGAACTGTAATAATGTGCTAAACTTCAGGACAATAGGCAGCAAATTGTGGAAAGCTACATTATTCTAACTAATGTTTACAATTAGAATAAGAATGACATAATTGAATGCTTTAATTTGTCTTGCTCCATTCCATTTACATATTAATATGATTCTTAATTGTATACAATCTTAGTGTATTACATACATCCACATACTAAGAACACTTCATTTAAGTACTTAGAAGCTAACTGATTCACAAACTTATTTTCTTACATTATGGATAATGTTCATTCATATACTAAGTAACTGATTCTGTTCTATATCACTTTAATTATGTTTCTAACTTTAAAAAGATCAAGGAATCCTGGGTTAATGACATTAGTGAAAATGTATATGTAATGTGGGCTGAATCAGACTGATATCAACCAGCATAACTAAAATAAACATGATATTGTCTTCCCTGTTATTATCATCTTGAGTGTGAATATTGTACTCTAAAATTCAGAAATAAAATGATTTGGTTACTAGGCTCATTGATTAAATGCCAGGTGCTCCTTATGCAAGGAAACACATGTTGGGTATCATGGTTTCTGCTATGTTATGTTACAATACCATTTTAAATCAGATGACAATTATGGAAAGGAGAGAGAGAAAGAGAGACAGGTGTTATGAACAGGGAGGGTTGGGGGTTAAACAATCCTCCTCCACTCTTTACTGAACTCTCAATCCTGTTTGAAGCCACTGGGACTCCAGAATCTGTGGATGGGAAATAAATGCGACCAAAGAATAGTATTCCAGTTTTTTCCCCAATATTTGGGTCATTGATGGTTTAGAAAATTTTATTCATCCAGATTCAGATAGGCAGGTAAAAATTACCCTAAGTCAACTTGTTTTGAATGTCTCTTGGGATATTGCATTAAATCACACCTTGTATAAAAATAATCAGAGGTCAGTTGTGATTTAAACAAAGGTAAATTATTTTCTTTACTTCCAAGTTCCTCAAAGCCTTTATGTTGTGATGCATATTGAAAATCGAGGAGGTTTCAGCAGGTTTCCAAACTTATTGACCATAGAATCTTTTTGGTGTTTTTTTTTTTCTTCAGTATGCCATCCAGACTTGGGGTACATTTTGAAAGTGTTCTTTTGAAGACTTGTTGACTAGCTGAGATATTAAAGCCCAATAGGGTAACTTTAGTCCAAAATTGTAATTAAAATAACGTTGGGACCACATATTAATACTGATATTAGTTATTAATCCTTGCTGCATATTTTACAAATAATACAGAAAACTCTGAATACCCATCATAAGTTAGAGGAGGACGCCCATTAGATTACAACCAGTAACATTTGGAAAGTCCTGTCCCTTACAAGAAAATATAAGTTTAGTTGACAGGCCATAAACCTTGCCTTCCTTTCTGGTCTTCCATATATTTCATGTCCTTTGGAAACCTTTTCAGCTTCTATTAAGTTTTTTAAAGTAATGTGTCAGGTTCTAATGCTCCTGCTGGTTTAAGGAAAAACGCTCTCACTAATAAATTATAATGAATTGTCAGTCTCAACAGGTCTGTGACCTTCCAGCAGTGGGGATTTTGAGGCTAAACTGCATTCCTCCCTCCTCTTACTAGAGCCACTCTTATTGCTCTGGCTTGTCCTCTTAATTTATGGGTGGGCTACCCACAGGACAACTCACCTGCAAAAATAGTTCACGCTGCGGTGTTTATTATACTAAGTAGGTTTCATGCTGACTGGGAGTTTTTACAAGGGGATGGAGTTGCTGTCAAGATCTTCCATCATCTGAGCAAAGCTGGCACCCACATTCTCTCATATTTCACGGTATTAAATTTAGTGGGGGTGGAAATAGGATGGATGGAAGTGGAGGATGGCAGACAGTAGTGTGAAGTCTGCTTGAATGTCTTGTTCAGGGTTCTCTGTCAATGTGACTTCAGTAAAATGTATCAACAAGACAGCAAAATAAAAAAGCATGCATTAGAAGCATTAAAACCATGCCGTGCTAGTGCAGAGTAATGAAAAATTTCTGCCGCATACGTGAAGGAATGCTAAGATGTATAACTTTCAGTTGATTTTTTGGTGAGCAGAGTGAAATATTTGCTGAACATATTTTCTTTATTCTCCAGTTTTAAACATTCCTGGCTTATTAACTTAGTATGTTCTCTTTGTAGAGTATTTGAAAAGAATAAAATATTGTCAAGAAGGAGAATGAAAGGAAGAAAAAGGAAAATGCTACTATGCTTTCTTAGGAGAAATGATCCTTAACATGGACAGTTTTCCCTCAGTGGGTCTTCTATGAAGTTTTTCCATAGTAATTAATGAATAATATATAAAATTGCATGCCTGCTTTGTTTGCTTCCTAACATCATAAATATTTCTCATACTGCTGAAAACTCTGTGCATGCACATAATTTGTAAAGTTAGACAGTGTTTTACAGCACTCATGTTATTGTTTAGTTATTTTTATTATGGAATTATTTCATAGTATTTTTAGTCTATGGAAATTTTATCTCCCTTTTCTTCACTCCTCCCATCCTTTACTTATTTGCAAAAGCCCCAAATATCAAGTTCTTTCCAGGCCTTCAGGACCTTTAGTTTCCTCTACCTGTAGACCTTTCCCCCAGATCTGCACGGGAAGGCACAGAGGAACTTCTGGGGAAAATGACTGATGGAATCATTCGTTCACTCTTTGCTCTGGCCCTCCTGGAATGTGAGTTCCTTTTCTGCCTTGCTTAGCACAAATCCTAGCCTTTTCATGGCCTGGTATACTGGAGGTGGTAAAAAAAATACTCATTAAATGAATTTATAGTATGAAACCATTGAGTTGTTTCTTTTTGTCTTTTTTGGAGCTTTTCTTAATAGAAAAAATTATCACATTTAAATTTTTATCTTCATTTATGTTATCTTCTGGGCGTTGCCACAGTAAAAACTCCTAGGCCAAAGCATCTGAGCATTTTAACACCCTTCATACTTACCTGTTGACTTTCAAGATGGGTTGTACAATTTAAATCAGCAGGAAGGAACATGTTCTTTTAATTTTAACCTCAACTTCAGTTATGAATCATCATCCTCATCCTCATCCTCACGACTGGCTAATCATTAAATAGAACAAAACTTGGAATTGTGTGATTTTAACTTCATTTCTTTTTTATTGTAGATTTGAAATCTTTTGTTATCTGCATTTCTTCATCGGTATGAGTTGTTTACCCATTATCTCTTCGGGGTGTTTACATTTTTTTTAATCAGTTTATAAGAAGATTTTGTAAATCAAAATGTTAAATCTTTTTTCTGTTGTATTTTTTATAGTAGGTTTCTCCTTGGCCACAATTGATACATTTTAAGATCTTCCAGTGGCTGTCTGGAACTATAAATAATACACTATACATAGTATATTATGTGTTTTCCTATTTGTACATACCTGTGATAAAATTTAATTTATACATTAAGCACAGTAAGAGATTAACAATAATTACAATGTATAGCAATTACAAAAACTTACTGAAATGAAAGTTAGGTGAATGTGGTCCTTCTCAAAATTTCTCATGGTACTCCAGTTACCTTCTAGTGATCATAAGAGATGATGCAATGCCTAAGCGATGTGATATTATATGAAGAATGATGTGAGCATTATGACAACATTGTACATAAGGGTTATTTGGACACAAGAATTGTGATGCCTAACAGTTGAACTGGCAACCAAGAAAGTCACTAAATCAGTAACGGGTGGGTAGTTAGTACAGAGTGGATCACTGGACAAAGGAATGATTCATGTTCTAGGTTGGATAGAGCCGGTTGGCACAAGATTGCATTTCACTTCTTAGAAGAGTATGCAATTTAAAACTTATGGATTGCTTACTTCTAGAATTTTCCATTTAATCTTTTCATACCATGATTGGTTGTGGGTATCTGAAACCTCAGAAGTGAAACCTCACATAAAGGGACCTACTGTAATAAAAATACATTTGGCCTTTGTCTTCTCTTCCTGGCATAGAGCCTAAAAGACTTTGGACTTTTCTGACTAATAGGAATGTCTCTTCTTATTTATAATGGACTACTTTCTACATCTGTATGCTATGGAGGTAACCTGGAGTGGAGCTTATAGATAGTATTAGTACTGGGACCAGTCACCCAGAAACATCAAACGAATGATTAAAGGGTAGGAACTTTCAGGTCTCCTGATCTCCAGGAATGCTAGGAAGACAAGAATGGGTTATACAAGCTGCTGAATAATACTATTTGATGAATTTCTTGGTTAGTAAACACATTGAAGAATTAGACAGGTGACATGCCTGAAGAAGGCACAGAAGTTCCTGTGTTGTTTTTAACTACATTGTCTTCCTTTATAATAAACCAGAAACATAAGTCAACTGGTTTTCAGAGAACTGTAGGTTGTTCTGGTGAATTATCAAACTTGAAGAGGGGGTTGTGGAAATCTCAGATTACACAGCACTTGTGCCTGGTATAGGGACAATCATTTGGGAACGTCCTTAACTTGTAGGACCTGTACTTGTTAGGAAAAAGGGAAAGAAACAGGTATAAGCTCACAAGACAGATTTACTTTAGAACAATCCTGAGAGGGACTACTCTAAGACTAGAGACCAGAACAGCTGTTCTCATGCAGGATATAAGATTTTTTTATGGAACCATGGGCTTGGGTGGGGGGAGGACTCAGTGAAAAGGAATTGTGGGAATGAGGCTTGAGAACACAGGGAGGTGCAGTTAGTTGTCTAGTGCAGGGCTGAGTGATGATAGAAATTGTGGATTGCCAATATGATTACTGGGTCTTAAAAACCCATGATTATACATTTCTAGGATAAATCAAGCATAGCAAGGGGAGGGGGAAGTTTAATGGGATCTCTGCTCAGCCCAGAATGGCAGTGGTAGGCAGAGTGATGAACATCAAAGAAAGAGCCTCTCCAAGATTTGGTGTCCAAACACTGGAATATAGCAACATGAGGAAGAGTATGAGGCAATTGGGTCCCCAGCAACCAGGGAAGATCTGAAGGGAGAACTGAAGCCCATATCTGGAAAACAAAGAGAGAAACCTTCAGTGTAGAAGGAGGAGGCAAATGGTGCTTTTTCCCCGAGCCCAGATTCACTGCATGTAACTGCTGACAACCTCAGAGACCTCCACAGAGAAGTGCTACCAGTGGGGTGGAGCAGTGGATGCAGTGGTCTGCAGTGGCTGTTAAGTTGTGCCATTCAGATGTTCTGCAAGACAGGGCAATTGGCCCAGGGCCATTTTGAAGAGAGGACAACTGAGCTTGGGATTTGGAGCAGTTGCTAGCTCCATCTAGTGGCTCCCAGTAGAGTCCAAACCTGCAGTGGGTGCAGGGATTACGACAAACTGGATGGGTCTGATTCCAGCCTAACAATCTGAAGCCAGTTTGAACTTCAGTGGAAATGGGGATATAGGCTTCCAGGGTCATCCTCTACTCCCCCATGGAGTTACTGCTGGCTTGCCGGATTGATCAATCAGAATATAGACTCTTTCTGCCCAGATTGTCTACCAGGGACAGCAGACACACACCTTTAAGTGGACATTTTTAAACTTTTCTTTTATTTTCTTTCTCTTGGTTTTTTGCTTGTTTTTCCTTCATTGTTCATTTATGTGAACAATGAATGTTCATTTATTCATTGTTTTTTATGTGATTGTGAATATGTTTTTAAATTTTTTTTTCTGTCCTTTTTTTTATTTCTTTCTTGTTTTATTCCTGTGCTTTGCATCAGTTTCCCTAACTTTGATAGATCTTCCTTTGTTCTCCAGCCTTGCACCTAATCTCTTCTTTTTCTTCTATTTCTCTAATTTTTCAAAGTCCCTTTTAAATTTTCTTCCCTGAGGGTAAAATTGCCATACTGAGGGCATACAATTTCTATTTTGTTTTAGATTCACAAATCTAGTTCATATGGTTAAAGTTGGCACATTAATAGTTACCTCAATTTGTCTTTTTCTAGGCTATATTTGATGCAATTGCTAATGTTGGTTGCATCATTTTAACCAAAGTGATTTCATTGTTCTAAACAGTTATTTTTCCTGATATACCAAGACTGAAATAACATAAGGTCATAAAAACATACTATAAGCCAATGCCAAAGAACCAGGGACTCGGGCAATGGGGCAGCAACTTCCCATCCCTGATAAATTGAAGAGGTAGTTCTTGCAACAGACTCAAAACCCAAAATCCAGTTACTGCTGGAAGATACTTCTGATAAATAGTCATTTCTGAAAAATTTTAAATACTAGCAATAAAGTAACTCAAAATAGGCAATTTATAAGCATCAACCCAGAAACTGAACTAAAAATATATATAAAATATGAAGACATTTAAATAAGATGTAGCCCTAGACATTTAGCTCACCAAAAGCAAACCCAGGAGACAAGAAGTTAGAATAGTCCCCAAATCACCCATGTGGATGCTCTAAAGTAGTAAAGCAGCTAAACAGATGAAAGACATTCTAGAAAAAATTAAATCAGAAATAATTTCTCAGATAACTACAGAGATGATGGTTTCATTGTTGAAATCTACAAGAAATTTAGAGACCTAATACCACTACTTTTCAGACTCTAATAAAATTGAAAAGGAAGCAATACTGTCAAATTCATTCCTTGAAGCAAGTATTACCCTGATACCAAAACCAGAGAAGGACCCAAACAAAAAAGAGAACTATAGGGCAATCTTCCTAAAGAACATAGATACAAAAATACTTACCAAGACACCGGCAAATAGAATGCAGCAAATCATAAAGGAGTTTATACACCACAATCAAGTGGGATTCATCTCAGAGATGTAGGAGTGTTTCAATATATGCAAATAAAAAATGAAAGATGTCATTTTAACAGAGCCAAGGACAAAATTCATATGATCATCTCTATAAATGCAGAAAAAGCATTTGACAAAGCCCACCACCCATTCATGACAAACACCCTAGAGAAAATTTGAATACATGGTCTTCATCATACTAAATGGACAAAAATTAAAAGCTTTGCTCTAAAATCAGTAACAAGACAAAGACATCCACTGTCATCATTCTTATTCAATATAGTTCTGGAAAAAATATCCAAAGCAATTAGGAGAAAGAAAAGGAATAAGGATAGGAAAAGTAAAAAATAAATTATCATTACTTGCAGATGATATGATGCTCTACATAGAAGACCCCAAGACTTCTAGATTTACTAACCAAATTCAGTAGCATAGCTGAATTCAAAGTCAACACTAAAAAAAAAAGCCAACACTCAAAAATCAACAGCCTTATTGTACATAAATAACAAACTCACTAAAAGAGAAATTATGGGAAATACACTTTTCACAGTAGCATCTGAGAAAGAGAGAGAGAGAGAGAACCTATGAATCAATCTAATGAAGGAAGAAAAAGACCTCTACATTGAAAACTATAGTACTCTGAAAAAGGAGATTGCAGTGAAGAGCAGAAAATGGAAGCCAGGTGTGGTGGTGCACACCTGTAATCCCAGCACTTGGGAGGCTAAGGCAGGAGGGTTGTTGCAAGTTCAAAACCAGGGAAGGCAATAAAATGAGCTCAAGTCCAGCCTGAACTGCATAGCGAGACCCTGTCTCAAAAAGACACACAAACACACACACAGAAAAAAAGAAAGAAAAGAAAAAGAAAATGGATTGATATAATTTGTTCTTGGGTAGGAAAAAACAATATAGTATAAATGATAAATGGTCATACTTCCAAAGTTTCTATACACATTTAATGCAATCTTCATCAAAATTCCAACAGCATATGCCTCAGAATTAGAGAGAACAATCCTAAACTTCATTTGGAACCAGAAGAAACCTAGAAAGGGCAATTTTTGATAACAAAGACAAGACAGGGGGCATCATAAATCCTGACCTGAAATTATACTACAAAACTATTATGATAATATTAGCATGGTCCTGGCAGAAAAACACACTTGAGGATCACTGGGACAGATTAGAAGATGCAGAAATAACCCCCGATATACTTAGTCACCTTTTTTTTGGTTTCTTCACTAAATGGAAAATAGCTTCTTTAATGAATGATTCTGGAAAAACTGACCTTCCACAAGCCAGAGACTAAAACTAGACTCATATCTTTCATCATGCACTAAAATAAAATCAAAATGGATCAAAGATTTAAATATTAAAAAAGAAATACCAAATCTGCTGGAAGATAGAATAGTTACAATTCATGAAGACATAGAAGTAGGCAAAAACTTTATGAAAAATTCCGATCACACAGTAACTATCATGAAGAATCAACAAGTGAGATTTCATTTGATTAAAAAGCTTTTTCACAGGAAGAGAAAGCATCAACAGAGTGAGGAGACAATCCACAGTGTGGGGAAAAAAATCTTGCCATCTGTTCCTCAGACAAAGAACTACTGTCTAGAATGTATAAAGAATTTTTAAAAAATCAGACCCCACAAATTTAATGATCCAATCCAAAAATGGCATCTGAGTGGAACAGAAACGTCTCAGATGTAGAAATTCCAAATAAATGGAAAAGTATTCAACATCATTGATCATACAATAGTATGATCAGTGCTGAGATTCTAATTAACCCCAGAAAGAATGACTATTACCAAGAAACCAACCAATAACAAATGCTGGTGGGATGTCAGCAAAAAGGAACACTTCTCCACTGCTGGTGGAAGTGTCGACTGGTGCAACCACTATAGAAATCAGTGCAGAACTACCTCAGAAAACTAGGACTAGAGGTTGCATTTGACTCAGCGGTACTTCTTATCTTCCCAAAAGAATTATGAGCATCATACCACAGTGATATATGCACAGCCATGTATATAACAATACAGTTTGCAAAAGCTAAATCTTGGAAACAGCCCAATGCCATATATTGATTAATAGATAAAAATGATGTTTCTTTTTATGTAGTGGAGTAATACTCTGCCATAAAGAAGGATAAGCTTGAGACATTTCAAGTTAAATGGATGCACCTTCAAGACATACTTTAAAGTGAAATAAACCAGACCCATATTTGTAAATACCTCATTTTTTTCCTCTGGTGTGAGAAACCAAAAGTGTAAATAATGATCAAAAGTTATAATATTGTAAAATAGGAAGAAAATGTTCAAATGGGGAAGGAAAGCAGGAATGAGAGAGGGGAAAGGAAGAAGGGAAAAGAAAAAATGATGAGAAAAGAATGATAGTCTGATTCCTTCAGTATTCACTTTAGATTACTAGTGTCAGAATTGAATTGATTTATTAGACAGTTTGTTTCCAAGAATTATTGGTTAGTGTTGTTGAATAACAATGCACATTTGGTATCAGAAAAAAAAATCAGCATACAATTTCTCTTTGTCTTAATTTCTTTCTCATTACTGGAACAAAATATGCAATACTCACATTTTAAAGGAGGATAGTTTATTTTGGCTCACAGTCTTTAGAGATTTCATTTCAAAGCAGACTGGGCATAATGGAGGGACCTAGACAGAGTACATCTGTTCATTCTATCACAGCACAGAAGCAAAAAGACAAGAGAGCCTGAGACAGCTATTCTGACCAGACTTCATACCCTAACAGGATATTTAGCTACTGTACTCATCTTTGGATGAATTCATGGATGAGGACAGGGCCCCCACTTTTACACAGTGAGAATCTTGGGGGACATTTTAGCTTTAAACCACAACACTCTCAAGTTTTCAGCTATTTCTATTTATATTTTCACTCAGTCATACATTGAGTCACATTCTGTTATTATGTCTTTTATACCTTCTATCATCTATAGAGATTTTGTATAAGTAGAAGGGATTATAGCATGTGCTTTCAACACTTTTTAAATTCAAAATTGATTTTTATCTCATACTTTGTTGCAATTTTATTTCTTCTTAATGAAAATATATTTGTGAGTTAATCATATAAATGAATTATTGAACAAATTAATGCGTGAGGAAAATGAGGCCACAATTTGTTATTTTATTATCACTACATATGAGTATGATCACACTACTTTAGTTAAAAGCCTTGCATATGCTTTACATTTTGATTCATCATCTGATGTTGAGCAAAGATAAATTGATGAGAATTATAGTTCTTGAGTATAAAAATGCATCATAAAATAAAGAGTCATTGTGAATGGTACTCTTCAAAGACAAGTAGTTGGTGTCACAGAAAATTGAAAAGAACTTGGAGACCACTTGAAAGTTCCCATGAAAGGGATTTTGTACACTAGAGAACTGTGTCTGGACAAGTTTCTTATTTTATTTAGTTATTGAGGAAACATATCAACAGAATCTATTTCTTGGAGAAGCCAAGAGTCAAAGATTGGATTTGTTGTTATATATGAGATATAATAATGTAGGTTAAGTGCAGCTCATATGGCCTAATGTGGAAAGGAAAGTGAAAATACTATAGGAGAGAAACAAGTACAGTTGTCCCATGGTATTCATGGAGGATTGGTTCCAGAATACCCCAAAGATACCAAAATTTGCAGATACTTGTCTCTTATCTAAATTGATGTAATATTTGCCTGTAACCTACATAGACCTTGGCAGTACTGCAAATTGAATTCAGGGCCTCATGCTTGCTAGGCAAGTATACTACCACTGAGCTACACCCCCACTCCCCTCTCCCATATACTTTAAATAATCTCTAGATTATGATACTTGATACAATGTACAATGTTGAATAAATTATTGAGCATGCGCATTGTATTTTGTCTCTTCCACACTTCTGATTGTTCTGTATTTCTATCAAATTATGACTCATTACACAAGACCTCCATCAAATACAATCACTTGATATTGAACTTCCAGCCTCTGTCTCCAAGAGATGCAATAAACCTTTTGTTTATAAATTACCCAATGTCCAGTATTATGTTGCAACAATAGAAAACAGGTACATTCTTAGAATTCATTAGTTATAACTCAATTCTTAGAATTAAACTTCACTTTAAATATTTTGTAACAAGTTTCTCCTTTCATTTAAGGTAATTATTTTTTTAACAATATGCATACAGTGCTTCAAAATTGCCTGCCTTTTTAAAAATACAGGTTTTAATACAATGCACTAAAGTTGCCAGATATGACATTTGTCCCATGAAGTATCTCAGTGAGATGGGAGTGTTGTAGGGAAAGGAACTTTGAATTTCTGTTTAAGCATGAAAAGCCTATCTAGAATGCAATCTCATGGAGCTGTTTTCCTACCATAGAAATAAAATATACCTATCTTACCTGCTATCAACATGTTAATATTTATTTAGTGTATAATATTTTTAAGGCCATATAAATGGTTAGAGAATATTCTGCTTAAATTTAGACATTCAACACTGGGCTCAGACTGTAAGACATGTATAACTGATCTTTCAGAGGCTAGATGCTACTGATATAAAATATTTTGTAAGTGATGTGTAGAACTCATAAAACAACAAATACCCTTAAAATCTTCACATTTTGTAACTTATGACTAAATCTTTAAGCAATGCAGAAAATATTTATCCTCTATAAGTGTATTTCTCATCAACCTAATTTATTCAGATTTTCCTATTTTTCTTTTATTGGTTGAATTAGCATTTTATAGACAAGAAATTAAGGGCATGGCCAGGGTCTCAATATCTCAACTTCCCCATAGAGAATGTATTTCTTCTCTGCTAGAACAAGGGACCTCATAACTCAATAAGTGGTTTTAACCTAAATTTGAATTAATCTGGACTTTGTAGCTAGGATTGTTTTACTTACTGATGGAATAGTGCAAAGAATCTTTTCCATAAATTTTCCTTTTTATTTTTCTCATATTAAAGTAGCTAAGTAGTAGAAAATATGCAAAGAGTAGTTCCAATGATTAAGACCTTCAGTACAAACTTGAGAATTTTATAGCCAACTGAATACTCAACACCTTCACTCTGATGTGTAGTAGATTTTGCAGAATTAACATGTCTAAGAAACGTTTTGATTCTCCACTTTAATACCATATGCAAACAAAATCAAAATCAGAAAATGTCATATCAGATAACATTTTCCACCTCAGAAAATGCATCATTAGATATCTTATCTTCAGTCCAATGTCCCATTAAATCTGTCTTCTTAATCTCTTGTTATCCTGCATATCCAGTCCATTAGCAAATTAACTTTCCAAAGCACATCACACTGGCTGGCGCAACACTAGTTCATACCAGTATTACATAACTGTTATACATACCAGTTATACATAACTGATCAACTAGCAATCTCCTCCAACATATGATCTTTATTATGTTTTTTCAGTCACAAAATATTCTCTTGTTTTATTTTTATATTAACAGATATTAGAGAATTAGAATTTCTCTAATAATATTTTCTTGTCATTTAAAAGTTTAAAAAGAGAGGTATTTGGTCTTTTTCACTACCATATCCCTAACATCATAAGAGAGCCTTAGAAACAGTGGTGTTCAGTTAATGAGATATTAAATACATGATATTAAAATTCTGGAATTCAAGGTCCTAGTGAACTGTAGCTGTAATTTATACTTCACAATTTAAGGCAACCATCTAGCTTCTCTCCCCTTTAGTAACTATTTTGCTTCTTTTCCTTTTCTTTTCCCTTTTTTTCTTACTCCACCTATATTTCACCTTTCTCATTATTCAACTCCTTTCCTCCCCCAACCTTTTCCTTTACCATCATTTGCATTCCTTCTCCCTTTGTTCCTCAAACTGAGCCTAAACTCTTTTAAAAACACTTGTTTTACTTGTTTAAAAAACCTTGTTTCCTTGTTCTTAATTTTAAAAAGTAGATGAGCTGGATGTTTTACATTTTTCTAAGAAAAAAATATATAAAATTTGACTAGTCTGTATTTTAGTGATCCTGGAAATTTGGAGAAAATATGTTTACTTGTTAGTGTTTTAGTGGTCTGAAGACTTCTGAACATCTCTAAGTTTGATAATTAATGTGAATAAGGTTATTGAGTGAAGAGAAACTTCAGAGTATTGAAAATAATCTAGAAATTAACTCCCCTTTCTCTCTTTTCATCTCTTTCAACCTTCTTTCTTGGGTTGACTACCCAAAATGTGAGGGCAAGAAGCCAGAAAAACTCAGGATGCACCTAGATGGGAAGGAGATAGGTTTCCACATCATCACACCCCATGTGATCAAATGCCAGATACCTCCCTCACAAAGAAACAAAGAAGGTTCTTTGGCTTTTCTGAATCTGAGTTTTGAGGACTCAACATCAACATGTAGCTGATTCTCATAGTTTGGAAATAATATGCTAATGATCCCACCTGGAAAATTGTATATCATAGGGTCATTCGTCTGTTTATGAAATTCTAAGGGAAAAGTGGCTCTGCAGAGAAGGGAATCTGCTTAATGAAGATATATTTCAAAGATTCAAGAGTTACTTTAAGCTAATAAGCTTGCAGAGTTAGAATAGGGTAGACACTGCAGTGTGTGGATTGGTGGGTCTGATATCAAACAGGTAGAGAGCTTTAAATTGCTATATAATTTGTTGGAGAATTATAAGAGAGTTTTACTTGTGTTTTTCCTTTGATATATCTCAAACAAAATATTGACTCTCCCTAACCTAAAAAGAGCTACTTGTATTGCAGATTGCCAGTATGGTATTGAGTGAAAGATTAGCTGGAAAATCAGGTCAGTAGGAAATTTCTCAAATGTACTTGACCACAGAAACCATTTTTATGATTTATCGCTGAAAACTGGGTATGGGAAGAAATTCTAGTCTAAACCAGTAAAACTCAATTGGCCACCAGAAGTACAAGGTAATAAATCCTCAAAAAATTGAATGTGCTAATTAAATGCGGAATTCACAGTAGAAAGGTATGGAACTTTACCAGTTATTTATTAAAAACCTATGTAAGTAACTTCACTTAGTCAATACTTGTTTGCCTGATTATGTTCAGTCTGTCTCATCATTTATAAATGTTTGCTCATGGGTCTTTATAACTTCCCTGAGCACTTCTAATCATTCTTCTGAAAGATTCAAACTTATTCTTTCAAGTTCAATGGATTGCTCATGCATTAGTAGCTAATCTTCCTAATTTCTGAATATTTCAAACTATTTAAATGACTAGGGAGAGAGAGAGAAAAAGAGGAGAGAGAGATATATCATCAAATTATATCAAATAATTTGTTGTCTGGTTGCCTCAAAATATGACAACAATGATATTAGTATATGATAAAAGTGTATATGATCAAAATTAATTCTTTATTCTTTTTTATTTTCATAAAGTGGGGAAAAGAGCTTAAAATCTATTCATTATTCATTGTATTCCCAAATTGATCTTTTAAAGTGTGCAATATATAAGAATACTAGTAGTGACTGAGCAGATTTTAAAAGATATTACTAAGTTCTACATTTATTAGAATTTCTAAGGTAAAATAAATCCATTTTGTTTAATGATAAAACTATTATAGTTAAAGTGAGGCTTTATTATGAATTCTGATAGCTACCAACTTTGGATATACAAGTGAATTCTAAGATGCCTTCACAATTTAAAAACTATAACATGTAACAACTGAGAAAAGTTGTTTATTTATCTGAGATGGGAGAAATGAAATACCTCAAGTGTTTTCATTTTTTCATGCCAATCAGGGCATTCACATATGAACAGCATGTGCCTTGGAACAGGAAGTAAAAAAGAAAATGGACCAGAAAAGAAAATATTTAAAAAGAAGGGTACTATACTAAGGAAAAAACTTGAGAAAATATATGCTTCTCTTCAGACCATCAAAAATCTATAAGGTAAGATTGAGACCCCCATTAAAAATTGGCCCAAGATGTAATATTATCTGACACTTTTAGGCAAAATGTAACTTATAGATTTTAGCTGTACAGCTGTGAAGACACCTGCTAGTGGACTCAACTCTTCAGATTTCTTGCTTCTACATTGTTGAAAGATCTGATTTGATTTCCATGAAGGTATGTCTCTCTGTAGATTTAAGATATAGTGATTGTATTATCTGAGGATCATGTGCCTTCATTTTCAATGCTTTTCCTTTCATTAGGAGATTAAATTGCTAAGCATTCATGCAGAAATTTGAAATTATCTCTTCTAGTTGTCTATGTTGTTCATTAGTATCTTCATTTTTGTTGTTTTGGTGATCAAACCCAATGTGTCTTTAAATTGAGAGGGCCAATAATGTGTCCTTTATGGACATAACTTTTCTTCATAATAAGAGGATTCCCTCCAGAGTGCTTGACTCTAACATAGAGTAAAGGGTCTCATCTACTGGAAGTTCCCAGACAAGGCCCAACTGAGAGTCCTTTCTCAACCAAAAAGCATCATGCCTGTTTTTTTAAATTTATTTTAAAAAGAAAAAAAAGCAGAAAAAAGGGAAGCAATAATACAAAATTCCAAAAAAAGAGAAATAAAATAAAATAAACACTAAGAAATCACTAGTTGACAAATTACATACTGTCATCTTATAAATAGTTGTTTAAGTTACAGAATTAAAGCACACAAAGTAGACATTCAAAACATGAGACTGCAAACAGTTCTGTTCAACAATCCAACGAAAACTTAGTAATATGGTTATCAATCCTACACACTTAAACATACATGCAGTTATATCCTTTAGAGCATTTTCTTTTCCTCTCTTTTTTACAATAGCAATTACACATTTTGGGTTTTATTACTCCTATATTTGTTACTACTATTTACACTAGAGACAAAATGTGATATTTATAAATATGATTCTTTATTTCACTTATGAGAATAGGTTCAAGTTGCCTCCATTTAAATATGAAGGCCTCAATATCATCCTTTTTTATAGCTGAGTAATATTCCATTGCATAAAAATATCACATCTTTTTCACCCATTCTGCAATTGATGGGCATTTTGGTTGTTTCCAATATTTAGCTATTACAAATTGTGCTGCTATGAACATGGCTGCACATATATCACTGTGATATGAACTTGTCAGTTCTTCTGGGAAAATACCCAGGAGGGGAATAGCTGGATTGAATGGAATTTCCAATCCTAGTCTTCTGAGAAATCTCCATACTGATTTCCATAGTGGCTGCACCAGTCTGCACTCCCACCAACAGTGAAGAAGTATTCCTTTTTCCCTGCAGCCTTGCCAACATTTGTTATCAGTTGTTTTCTTGATGGCAATCATTCTTTCCTGAGTGAGATGAAATCTTAATGTTGTTTTAATTTGCATTTCTCAAATGACCAGTGATGGTGAACATTTCTTCATGTATTTATTTGCCATTTGTATATCTTCTTCTTCCTCTGTGTTCATCTCAGATGCCCATTTTTAGAGAGGGTCTTTGAATTTGGGGGGCTTGATGTTTTTCAATTCTTTATATATTTTGGATATAATTCTTTTGTCTGAGGGTTTGATGGCTAAAATTCTTTCCCATTCTATGGGTTTTCTTTTTATTTTGTTGATGATTTCTTTTGAAGTGCAGAAACTTTTCAATAATATGATATCCCAGTTGTTGATTCTTTGAAGTGTTTCCCATTCACTTTGCATTTTGTTCATGAATTCTCTGCCTACACCTATGTCTCCAAGACTTCTACCTACCTTGTCTTCCAGTAGATTTAGTGTTTCTG
This sequence comes from Hydrochoerus hydrochaeris, assembly GCA_004027455.1. NCBI lineage: Eukaryota > Metazoa > Chordata > Mammalia > Rodentia > Hydrochaeridae > Hydrochoerus > Hydrochoerus hydrochaeris. The sequence goes on along the minus strand of PVLA01009718.1, from coordinate 7,884 downwards.
TTTTAATATTTGGATGTTTGATCCATTTAGACTTTAGTTTTGTACACGGTGATAGGCATGGGTCTAGTTTCAGTCTTCAGCATGTGGAGAGCCAATTTTTTCAACATCATTTATTAAAGAGGCTATCCTTCTTCCAGTGAACTTGTTTAGCCCCTTTGTCAAATATCAGGTGGCTGAGTGTCTTTGTAGTTGTGCTTTCATTTTCTAATCTGTTCCATTGATCATCAGGTCTATTTCTTTGCCAGCACCAGGCTGATTTTATCACTGTGGCTTTGTAGTATAGTTTCAAGTCAGGAATTGAGATGCCTCCTGTCTTACCTTTGTTACCCAGAATTGCATTTGCTATTCTAGGTTTCTTCTGTTTCCAAATGAATTTTAGGAGTGTTTTCTCTAGATCTGTGAGGTATGTCAATGGTATTTTGATTGGGATTGTGTTAAATCTGTGTAACAGTTTGGGGAGTATGGCCATTTTCACAATGTTGGTTCTTCCTAGCCAAGAGCAAGAAATATCCTTCCATTTTCCAATATCCTCTTCAATCTCCTTTTTCAGTGTAGTATAATTTTTATTGTATAGGTCTTTTACATTCTTAGGTTGATTTCTAAGTATTTCATTTTTTAGATGCTATTGTGAAGGGTGGTATTTCCATGATTTCTCTCTCAGTGAGTTTTTTGTTTGTGTATAGGAATGCTATTGATTTTTGAACATTTACTTTGTATCCAGCTACCCTGCTGAATTTGTTTATTACTTCTAATAGTCTTTATTTCTCTCTCTTGTCTGATTGACCTGGCTAGTGTTTTCAGAACTATATTGAAAAGGAGTGGTGATAGCAGGCATCCTTGTCATGTTCCTGATTTTAAAGTGAAATATTTCAGTTTTTGTCCATTTAGTATAATGTTGGCTGTTGGTTTGTCATAGATGGCCTTTATAAGGTTGAGGTGGACACCGTGTATTCCAAGTTTCTGAAGGGTTTTTATCATGAACATATATTGGATTTTATCAAAAGCTTTTTCTGCATCTATTGAGATGACCATGTGGTTTTTGTTTTTGGCTCTGTTGATGTGGTGTATCACATTTATTGATTTGCATATGTTAAAACATCCCTGCATTCCTGGAATGAACTCCACTTGCTCATGATGTTTAATCTTCTTGATGATTTGCTGCATTCTATTTGCCAGTATTTTATTGAGAATCTTTGCATCAATGTTCATTAGTGAGATTGGCCTAGAGTTTTTTTTGGTTGGGTCTTTGTCTGGTTTTGGTATGAGAGTAATCCTTGCCTTCTGGAATGATTTAGGGAGGATTGCTTCCTTTCCAATTTCGTTGAAGAGTATAAGGAGTATTGGCCTCAAGTTTCTCTAAATTTCTTGTGGAATTCATCCATGAATCCATCAGGACTTGGGCTTTTCTTTGTTGGTAAGTTTTTAATTACATTTTCAATTTCAATAGCTGATATTGGGTTGTTCAAAATTGCTATATCTTCTTGTTTGAGCTTTGGTAGTTCACATGTTTCTAGGAATCTGTCCATTTCCTCTGTGTTTTCCACTCTATGTGAGTAGAGATTTTCAAAGTAGGTATTCATGATCTTTTGAATTCCCATGGGTTCTGTAGTACTTTCCCCCTTTTCAGCCCTTATTGCGTGAATTTGGGTTTTTTCTTTCTTGTTCTTTATAAAGTTAGCTAGAGACTTGTCAATTTTGTTTATTCTCTCTCTCAAAAAAACAGCTTTCTGATTCATTAATTCTTTGTGTTGTTTTTTTAGTTTCAATTGCATTGATTTCTGCTCTAATCTTTACAATTTCCTGTCTTCTATGAGCTTTGGGTTTAACTTGTTCTTCTTTTTCTAGAAGTTTGAGATGGAGCATTAGGTAGTTTATTAGTGCTTGTTCTGTTTTCTTGATATGACTATTTATTGCCATATATTTCCCTCTTAAGACCGCTTTCATTGCATCCCACAGGTTATAGTATTTTGTTTCTGTACTTTCATTGAATTGTTGGTATTGCTTTATTTCTTCTTTAATTTCATCTGTAGCCCACAGGTTGTTAAAAGGTTGTTATTTAATTTTCATGTATTTATGCAGGTTTTGAAGTTTTTTTGCCATTAATTTCCAATTTCAGTGTGCTATGGTCAGATAGTATGTATGGGATAATTTCAATACCTTAGCAATTACTTAACAATGTTTTATGGGATAATACATGGTCTATTTTGGAGAATGTCCCATGCGCAGTTGAGAAGAATGCGTATTCTGATGTGGTTGGGTGGAACGTTCTGTAAACATCTGCTAAGTCCAATTGCTCACAAGTATGATTCAGTTCTGTTATTTCTTTGCTGACTTTTTGTCTAGTTGATCTATCTCTTTGTGACAATGCTGTGTTAAGGTCCCGTTATAATTGTGTTTTTGTGTATTTGTTTTTTTCATGTTTGTTAGTACCTGTCTTATATAGTTGGGTGCTCCTGTATTTTGTGCATATATATTTATAATTGTTAGTTCTTCCCATGCCCAGCTTTTATAAAGCTCTCTGAAGACAGAAACTTTCCTAACCAAAGCTCTGCTCCACTTCCAAGGTCAAAGGAATCATTCATTCATTCTGCTCTGTGTAGTGCAGTGACTGGTTGAATATCAGAATTTAAAAAGGCAGATATTTGTTACCAAAATGACCTGTGGTCCTAGTAGAAGAGATGTCACAAATAACATAAGTGAGAAAAGTACATGGCATGTTGGATAATGATAAGAGACAAGAAGAAAAAATGAAACAGTGAAAAAGTATATAAAATATCAGGGAAAAAAGATGTTAAAAATTGGATAGGGTGGAAAAGCCTCCCTAAAATTAGATGTCTAGAGGGTGCCTTGGAGTGTCTTACAGATCCCCCCAGCTAAGGTAATATAATGTCACTCTCCACTGACTTGCTGTCCTGGAATTGCCTCTGAAAGAGTATTTTGACTGAAGTGATACTGAGTGAAAACCTACATCAATGACTGGTGAATGAAGGGTTGTAAAAAACAAGTATCTTAGTCTTTGGGCACCAAAATGCTAAAAGGTTATGCCAGCATCAGACCTCTCAGGATACAGCTGAAGGCCTTGGTATGACTGCAACACTATTCAGTTCTCTCCTAGATTTGGAGTAGTAGGAGAATCTCAGGCAAAATTCCTCTTTTTGTCCTAGCCTTGCTAAATGTTCTACTTGGCAAAAGTCTTAACTTTGAGAGGAAGGTGTAACACTCAGATGTGCTGTTTCGTATGTTCCTTTATGGTTGCTTTTGTCTAGAAAATTATATTTTGAGTTCTAAGGAATGAGAGCCTTTCCATCAAGATTATGTCACTTGATGCTCTGTTCTAACTGGATTTAATGCATAAATTTTAATCTGGACTTCAACACATGTGATTTTTTTCTCCTTCTTCAGGTCACACTGTCTAGCACTAACCCTGTTCTTGATACTTACAAATGTCTTCAGGAAGCAGGCAGGGAACAGAAGTGAGGAACAGGCAACAGAAATGGAACAGACTGCAAAGGCTATATACACTGTTTCAATTTTTTTTTTAGGTTTATTGGCACAATTTATATATACTTAATGATCACATTCATCATAGGGAATCTGGATATGTTGTGTCTTGAGTCCTCTTTTTCTCCCATTTCTTTCCCCTCCCTTCAACCTCTCTTCCCCTCCTTATTTACAAAGTTTTGTTTCCATTGTATCCTTCTTTTCTCATTTTTCTTTATAATTCCTTCTTGTTTCCTATCCTTTCCCATTTCCTTTCTTCCTATTTCACAATATCAATTATCTTTTTGGTTATTATTTACATTTTCAGTTTCTCACACCAGAAAGACAATGCAATATTTACACATACATGTCTGATTTATTTTCATAAAGAGTGTGGTCTCAAGGTCCATCCATTTATCTATAGATGTCTGAAGTTTATCCTTCTTTATGACTGAATAGTGCTCCATCTGTTTTACCCATTAATTGATTGATGAGTATTTGCGTTGTTTCCAAGATTTAGTTATTAAAAACTGTGCCACTATAAACATGGGTGTGTATTTATCACTGTGGTATGATGACTTTAATTTTTTAGAGAGGATACCAAGAAATAGAATAGCTGGGTCAAATGGAACTTCTAGTCCTAGTTTTTTTAGGAATCTGCATACTGATTTCCACAATGGTTGCACTGGTCTACACTTCTACCAGCTTTGCAGAAGTGTTCCTTTTTCTATATTGTCAATCTAAAAGGTAAAGACAACACCCAGCACCAGTTGATTTGTTATTAAGCTATAATGGGACCTTGATTTTACCAGATCTTTACATTTTTATCTGGGTAATACTGAAACTTTAATATATTTTCAGTGTAAAATCTCTGAAGGTTGGAGTGTTGGCAACTAACTCAAAATGTTAAAAATCATTGTCCATGCCAATCGAATCACAGTTGTGATTCATAGTCATCTGGGAAGCTGTTCATTTGGATCTTGGATACTAGTAGTAGATTTAAGGTCTTCCCACAGTTACAGCTTGGAACCTGCACTGGCTACTTTTCATACAGCCCCACACACAAAGAGACATCTGTTCAGGTGTGTCTGGCCTCCTTGGAGAGCGAGTGCCTATGAAGAGAATTGGGTGGCATCTCTGTGCTCCCTGGAGTGTCTACTGCAAAGTTACATGTGGGAGATGCATGAGAATGTTTGTTAAATAAGAGGAATGTAGGTACTGCAGATTTTTATTCTCTAATCTTGCTTCAACCATTCCAGGTTATATTACAGAAAAACCTAAGCTAACTGAATGTAAAATCAGTCTTAGTGGGAGAGTTTTCCATTAAGTTAGCACTAAAAGATTTCTTAATAAATCTCTCTGACTTTGATTAAAGTCAATAAATCAAAACTGTTTTTCTACAAAAGTTATCTAAAGAATAACCACGTTTTGTTAATATAAAATGTCATGATTAAGGTTCAGTGTGTGTGTGTACTGAGTTGTGATTATCCGAACATAGAAGATTAAAGTCTCATTTATGCACAATAGGATTAAAAGTTATTTACGCACTGAAAGTGGTTTGCTGTGGTAGTCATATATTTCACATTATAAAGACATTCCAGATCTTTCTTGAACTAGCTCTTCATAGCAGAACCTCCAGATGTCAATACTTGGGTGCATTTAGCACATTTTACCAGCATTGTCAGTAGCAGAAAGAACCTTTGCTTTGCTATTTATAAAACATTTTGATCTATATTATCTCATTTAAAAATCAACATGAAATTATGAGCTAGTGATATTATTTGCAAAAATAATATTTTATTTACAAAAAATGAATTCCATACTGTGCTTAGTTGATAAGATTATGTATTGAGACACTTGGTGAAATTCATAACAAATCAATTCGAGATCAAAAGGCTAAAAAAATACTTCCTGAGACCATTAGAAAAAACAAAGTACATTATTTTTATAATCCGTGTGGGAAATTTTTTCTCAGGAGGAAATGAGACTTACACATCATAAAAGAAAAGACTGCTAGCTTCAATTACTTAATAATAAAAATACTTCTGCATGGAAATGGCATTAACAAACATAGTTTGGAAAAACAACTGTGAGAAAATAGTATCTATCTATACATCTATCTTTCTTTCTGTCTATATCTATGATCCACTTACACATGTATCTATGCTGCTTTCTATACACCTATCTATTATCTACCTATTTATCTATAATCTATCTATCATCTCTCTGATGGTATATCTCCAAATGTCAACAGCATTAACATTGGAGCTGCTTCAATTAATGATAAAAGTGAGCCACTTGTTTACTCGGAAAGGAGAGGCAATTCACTGAAAAAGAATAAATAACCTGCAATGAAAAAGATGTTTCATCTTAGAAGATCATGCCAATTTAAATGGCAATAATGCATTTTGGGTTTTGCCAATGAAAGAAATAAACCTATAGATGTTTGATGATACTAAGTACTCACTAGTATTTGGACAAATAGGTGATAATAAAATATTTCAAGGAAATATAAATTAGTACAAACACTTTACATAGCAATTTGACAGTACCTGTAAAATTAAAAACTCATATACCCCTCAATGTAAAATTATAATTTTAGAAATACAAATTGTTGTCCTCTAATATACTCATACATGGACATAGCACTTTTGAGGTAGCAAAACATTAAAACAACTGATGGGTTGTTTGGCATAGCATGGTTCAATTATTATATAAGTAATATAGATCAGTCTACAGGTGCCAACATGAAAAGTTGTCCAAAGTACAGTGATTAAGCGTGCAAATTAAGAAAATAAAATACTCATTTTTTTGTAAAATTACAGTGTACTTTTACCTGAATACATATTTAAAATACATTTAAAACAACAAGCATCCAGAAAATAAATGTGATAAAAGTAGTGATCTCTGGACAATAGGATTGGAGAGAAGTAATTTTTCATCTTATATTTTTGGTACCAAAGACATAAAAATGATATGATTTCATTTTATGTCCCTAATGATAAGTGTTATTTTATGAAACCAACCTTGAGCATATAAACGTATGCTACATAGAAAATATATCAGGATTTTTAAAAATTAAAAATGTCAAAGATTTAAAAAGTTAAGTGCTCACTGGGGCACAATTTATTCAGTAGATACATTATCTAGTATAATTTGCTTTAATGAAATTTACTTGTAACATATAATAACAGCTCAGGGCCAATATTATTCCAATACAAGTTAAATAAAGGGTTCTGGCCCAGGACAGGGGCAAAACCCACAACATCTGAGATTTAAGAGCTAGTCTGGTTATATAAAATATTGTGCAAGATCTGTTCTTTGCTAAATACAACAAGTATTTTAGAGTGTGCTTCACTCTTGCATGAATTCATCTCCATCATGGATTAAATTATTTCTCTTCAAATAGCACAAAAAGGACTGGATGAGATCTGCATCATGCACATTGATGTAGATATGTTTTATAAAACACACTAATCACTCTTATGTTAGGTATTCTTTGGTTCTTGTATTCTTTTTTTTTTATTTAAAGAGAAACAAAAGCATGTAAAGGGTAGAGATAATTCAGAATTTCAAAAATAAGAAATCACTAGTTGATAAATTACATATTGTCCTCTTAGAAAAAGTTGTTCAAGTTACAAAATTAAAGCATACTAAGTAGATATTCAAACAGTGAGACTGTAAATAGCTATGCAGCATGAGTCTCTACATGTATTTCTATCCTTTCTGTATTAGAGGGAAAAACAAAACTTAGCAAGACAAAACAAAACAAATTCCTATAAAAACATGAAACCAAAAAATCATATAAAGCCACAGTACAAGGTGATCTACAATGATTACTGTGTTGTTTCTTATTATCTTCAATAGAATTGTTTATATCATCAAGCATAATTGAATATAGCAGTATAATTGAATATAGCAGTACATAACAATATTAGTAAAAATAAAACATTGTAGACAGTATAAAACTTCAAAGGCAGGTAAAAATCAAACCAGAGTGGATATTCTAGTGAATTTTGTCATCTTAAGTACAGTTGCCTATACTCTCAGACTTGATACTATCAATCATATGAGCTTTGAATAAAATCTATCAATACAAAACAGTGATCTAACAAACCAGATTCAATTATGGTCAGTCATGGTAAAACAGTGTAGGTTTTACAGAGCTTTAGATTCAGTTAATAGGGAATTAAGAATGATTACGGTACTATATCCTGTTATTTTCAGGATTACTGTCTGTGCCCTCAAATCTAGTACAGGTAGAATGACTGGAACAGAATATAATACATCTAAGCAGAGTAGTGTGAGTAATGTGGGTTTTAAATCCTGGTGCACTATTAACAATATAGTGTATCAAGGCCATCTATGTTAGAGATTCTAGCCATCCTTCTCTGCCTCATTTCT